>JASANB010003101.1:0-36140 GCA_030248155.1 Sabatieria punctata | reverse complement strand
TGATGTTGAAAGGGACTTGTCAGCTGATGTCGAAAGGGACTTGTCAGATGATGTTGAAAGGGACTTGTCAGATGATGTCGAAAGGGACTTGTCAGATGATGTTGAAAGGGACTTGTCAGATGATGTCGAAAGGGACTTGTCAGATGATGTTGAAAGGGACTTGTCAGATGATGTCGAAAGGGACTTGTCAGATGATGTTGAAAGGGACTTGTCAGATGATGTCGAAAGGGGACTTGTCAGATGATATTGATTGAAAGGGACTTGTCAGCTGATGTCGAAAGGGACTTGTCAGATGATGTTGAAAGGGACTTGTCAGATGATGTTGAAAGGGACTTGTCAGATGATGTTGAAAGGGACTTGTCAGATGATGTCGAAAGGGACTTGTCAGATGATGTTGAAAGGGACTTGTCAGCTGATGTCGAAAGGGACTTGTCAGATGATGTTGAAAGGGACTTGTCAGATGATGTCGAAGGGGACTTGTCAGATGATGTTGAAAGGATCTTGCCAGATGATGTCGAAAGGATCTTGTCAGTTGACACCAAAAGAACCTTGTCAGCTGATGTCGAAAGAGTAGAGCTGACAGACTGTACAACAGACCCTGTCAAAGATTGTGCTGCACCACTTGTGGAGGAGTCTCTGACAGTCACTGCAGACACTTTGACACTGCTGATTGTCGTTTCAGATGGGTTTGAGCCTTCTGACCCTGTTTGGTAACCAGTGGCTCCAGATACAATTGTTGGCGATGTTTTGGTGGCACTAGTTGCCCACACAGGATTAACAACGTTTGATTGAGAAGTGATCGCGTTAGTCGAGGTTGACTGAGTCCCCGCTATGGTTGCAGAAGTTGAATCAGTTAACTTGATGCTGCTTGATGTGCCTTTCGCCACAGTGTTACTTGGCACAAAAGAATTGGTTGTCGCTTTAACAGTGTCAACTGTAACACCAAATACTTTGGTGGAGCTAATTGTGGCCACTGAATTTTCAGTCAGGCCTGCAGCCTCCGAATTGCTGGTTGATAGTGCAGTAGACACTGTCTGGCTCTCGGATCCGTCACTGACACTGGATTGTGATTGTGGTTCAGTTTGAGCTCTATTAGTCACTGTGGACGAATAATCAGACAATTTAGTGCTACTTACTGATGTTGTTACAGGTGGGATCGAGCTATCAGACTGAGATTTGATCAAAGTTGAGCCAGTATTTGTAATAAAGGAAGAAGCAGTTGTTGAGGTAGTGAGCTCTGCTGATCCAGAGGACAACATTTCTGATGAAACAGTATCAGTTGAAGCCTTGGCCTGACTGCTCGTTTTTGTTGCAGTCGCAATAGTGCTCTTCGCACTTTCTGAAGAATGAGACATTGATTTAGAGGTGGTTTCAGAAACTTGCAACACTTTTGATGTTTCTGCTGGCAAAGTAGTTGAACTGTCTGCTTCTTGTACGGTTGTTGACCCTTCGCTATCGCCTTTTGCAGTAGAACTGACTGGGAGGATTGTAGATTTTGTCATTCCAGCGAAATCGCTCTGTGTTTTATGAGTCAACTTTGAAACATCAGTTGTCATTCTGAGCGTTGCAGTTTTGTGCCCAAGTGATGTCGCTCCAGAGACTGTGCTTGTTTCCTCATTTTGTACAGTTGGTGATGTCACAGTGTCGATTCCGAATGAGGAAACCGTGTCTTTACTTTCAACAGCTCCAGTTGTTCCAGTTACGGTTCCAGTTGAAGCAGGCCAGTTTGTTGCAGCAGTAATTTTCGCTGTAGAAGAACTGTACACACTTGCCAATGTGACGTCCGTTAATACTGCATTACTGGTTTCTCTCTGATTAGTCGTCAATGTCAAAAGGTCAGACTGAATGGCAGCAGTTGAAATTGCTTCAAGTGGCGACACACTTGTTTCCTCAGTTTGGCCTGGAAGTGAAGTTGAGCTCTTTGTTGTTCCTGCAGTGGAGGGACCGATTAAAGTTGTTCGCGTTACCGAAGCACTTATAACTGAACTAGCAGTTGCTTCTGATTCGTTCGTTGTCTCTTCAGTTTTTGCTTCATCTGAACTTGAACTGTCTGTCGTTCCTGTGCTCCCCAGGATTTCTGTTCTTGTTAACCCAGCTGATGTGAAGAAAATTTCCGATGCAGTCATAAAATCTGTTACGAGTGAGTTTTCTGCCGTTGTCACAGTTTCAGCTACATCTGAAGTTGACTGTTGAAGTTCTGTCTGAACTGCCATTGTGCTATCTGTCGTTTCTGTGCTGGCTGGATCTGCTGTTGTTAGTAGCCAAGCTGAGCTGAGTAAACTGTCTGGTACAGTTGTGGTAGTAAATTGTGTCCACGGCCAACTGCCTACGGTTCCAGTAGTCAGAACTGCATTCAAAGTTGTCTCTTCAGTTTCTGCCTGAACTGCAGTTGCGGTATCGGTCTTGCTTCCAGTGTTCCAACCAGTTGTTGTCTCTTCTCCTAATCTTACCGAAGTAGTTGTCTGTGTAGAGCTGATCGTTGATTCAATGTTTTCTCTGGTGTCTTCTAAATAGAAAACAGTTGGTGATTTAGTAACGGTCCCTGTTTGTGAGGTGGATTCAGTGGGCGGATGTGTTTTAGCACTACCGAACAAGTCGGTTGTTGTCTTTTCTGCATTCTGCCACGCACTAATTGGACTGTAAAATGAGACAGTTGTTGCATCAAGTTCCTCAGAAGAGTCAGTTTCTGCAGCCAAGTCAGATGAACGTGATGTTGTTGTGACTGAATCTGCAGCTGCATCTGTAGTAACGGCTTTGCCTTCAGTGGTGTCTTCCATCCACTCAGTAGTAGTACTTGCTGTTTCCGAATTTGCCTCAGTGACAGGAGTTTCAGCGGTAACTATACCAGCTTTCACAGTAGTTTCTGTCATGCTTGCAGTGCTACTCGCCTCTTTCGATTGTGCTCCAGTAGTAACTGATTTGTAGGTTGTTAACCCTTCTGCAGCTGTTGTTACTCCATCTACAGAAGTTACAGGCTGAGTACCAATTCCAGCTACAGTAACTTCTGCACTTGTAGCAGTGACCATGTCTGAGAGGGATGTGGTTCCCAGTGTATGTGTGCTCTTCGCTTCTTCAAGAGCTCTGCCACTTCCAGTTGTGGTTCCAGTGCCTTCCGTTTCTGCCGTTACATACTGAGTTGTGCTTGCCGACAACTGTACATCTGTGCTCTGGGTCAATCCAGAACTTTCTCTCTCTGTAGTACCGGGCGTAGTCATTGCCTCACTCGGATCTGTCCATATCGTGACAGTTTTTACTGTTGACGTTGAAAGCTCTCCAAAGGTGGTCGTTGGTTCAGTGTGGCTAACTATTCCTGTACTGTCAGCAGACTGCGTTTCAAGGCTGCTATAAACCGTTGTTGTTTCTCTGAATACAGTTTCTCTGGTGCTTGGATTTGTATCACCAATTTTAGTAGCAGCTTCTTCTGTCAGTGCGATGTCATTCGTAACCGTTGACAAAGCACTGGAGTGTTCTGACGTCTGGGTGACGTCATAAGACCAATCTTCAACTGTAGAAGTCAGACTCGAGAATCCGTTATCATTTGTAGTTTCAGTTACGGTACTATCAGAAATCGTAGTAGAGCCATTTTCATCTAAGTACGTGACACTTGCAGAAACTTCTGTCGCAGTTTCAGAGGCACTTTCTACAAAAACTGTAGCAGCTGTCAAATCAGTACCGGTACTTGTCACATTTTCTGTGAAACCATGTGTAGTGCTTTCGTCATTGTAAACAGTTCTATTTTCGTCTGCGAGAGGATAAGTAGAGGTGGTAGTGGTTAGTTTTAGTGTGCCTGTAGTTAAATCAGTACCGGCACTTGTGGCATTTTTAGAGACGACTGTAATTTCAGTAGTAGGAACAATAGTAGTAGTCGTAGTGGATCGTTTTAGAATGCCTGAATGAAAGTTTGGAATCACCAATAGATCTGCTAATACTGTAAATTCTTTACCTAGACCTCGGTCGTTTTTAGCTTGCACAGCGACCACACTAATAATTGTGGAAGCAACATAGTGCAGCAGCGTAACCACCATTTCTGACAAAGCGCATCACCAAAAATCAAGTTTCTGCCGGTCAATTTGCAACCATGACTACAGCCGCTATTTGCATGAAATACTGATGACGTAATAATGCTTAATGGAGTTTATGTCGAAGCAATTTATTACAGAGAGCTTGGGGCAACTACGTTTTTCACAAACCAGACAGACCGCGAGCTGATCGTATGTACGACGTTGAAAAAATTAATGATGTCACATGAAAACCCGGTTTCGTCTGCGCCACCACTGTGTCTAACGTTCAATTCACTTCATAGTTCGTTCACTACATCGTCTCTTTAAAAATGCGATTCTGCCTGTTTCTGGCTGTTTTTCTCAGCACTTTTGTGTTCAGTTTTGGTATCTGGTGCGTCCGCCAGTGGTTGCATCCCAACGGTACATTAGAGCGACACAAAAAGGGGCCCTGCTGGGACGACGCCTGCTACCGGTACACCAAGCAAATGCCCTCAGGCGATCTAACTCACTATGGATGCAAATCGAAGCGCTCGTGCGTGACGCTCACTCATCACGTGACGCACGACCCCAAGAAGAAGCTGAAACATTGCTTTCATTATACAAGGCCGGATCGGTCGGCCAATATTACCCACTGCTGCTGTGATACCAGGAAATATTGCCACAAAAACCCGCGTAGAACGTTTATACACAATCACAGAGCTCATACCAGGAAGAGTGAAACTACCTGGCACGCTGCGGATAGCATACATGACTGGTCTTTGAGAGATTGATCTGTTTTTTGTATTCTACTAAAGAATTTGTAAAAGTTATGACAGATTCTTTGATCTGTTTTGTTTCTACTGTACTAGAGAAGAAATTGGTAAAAGTTATGACGCCGCCTCCTTGATTCTCATCGAAGCAGACAGTGACTGAAATGACGTAGCGATTCGTATGCAAAGTAGCGCTTATAAGTCATTCAGTAGAAATCCTGTGCTGTGTATTCAGTGCTGCGTTAGTAGCAATGCCTGCAAAAGATTTAACAGATAAATTACAAAAGAAAAAGGTAAATATTCTACCTATCTACATATTCTTGACCACGACTGCTTGGTTGAACTTTTACGTTGTTTTAGGAAGAAAAAGAAGACCAAAATCAATCGAACAGTGGTAGAAGTGAGGCTGCTGAATTGGAACGCAGGCATCTTCAATCCACAGTAAGCTTTAAGTCGCAGTGACAATCAGCTCCAACATTCATTCTGCAGGCTAACAGAATAGAGGAACTGATAAAAAGTTTCTATTCGAACGTGCAATCGGCCCAACAGAAAGTGAATGAGATTGCGAAAAGCACCGAGATTGATGGTAACTGTGGTAGATATATGTAATTGAGCATGATGAGCAAAAGACTCTTTCAGAGCTGCACAAAGATTTGGAAGAATTATTTCTAAAAATGCAAAGTCAAAAGCACACCACTCAAGACGAGTTGGGACGTAGTTTTATTTTTATTACCCTACCTACCCACGCACTCTGTTTTATTTCCACTCCTACGTATTTCAGGTCTGAGAAAGCAGATTAAAGAAAGCTCAACTCCATATGGCACTAGCCCATTCTACTGTTGTTCTGGCATCACAATTCACGGTAAGTTACGGTAGGTACTTTAAAAATCAGTAGGTATCGACAAAAAATATTCGGTATTGTGGGTATTTATTCGGTATTTTTCAAAAATTTGCTTCATTGACTAAAATCGACAGTTTTTGTTATTCTAAGTTTTAACGTTTGAAATTCCAAAATTATGAAAAAAAAGTGCTGTAGTCCCGCCCGACTAAATCAGAGAATTAAGGGAAAACTGATGTTATATTTTTTAGTTTATATTTTCAACAGTGGCGCTACATTAGCTGCGATTATATTCGTTAACATGATTCCTTGCCTTGCCATGATCAAGTATGTATACTGTATGTCGAGTCATTCGATGTTAGAATAGCGATTCACCATGCGTTCTAAGCTACTGAACTATGTAGGATAGCAGCAACAATGCTAAGATAATATTCATAAAAGTAGTTCACAAAGATACCGAGAGCATACAGTACATCGTACATGTGGCATGTACACCTTGTTATCAGAGGGTATAAGTCAAAATCCATAGCACCCATCAACTGAAAAAGTCAACTCTGAAACGAAAAACGAGGCAATATTTAGGAGGAGAAGTTCCGAAAAAGTTGGAATTTTAGTCAGTATATTGTTTCGACAGCCATTTTTAAGGTGCAAAAGATCTATGAAAATACCGAATCCGAAATACCCAGGTATTGCAAAAACAATCGGTATCCTCGGTATCGGTAACAACCCGAGAATCGGTAGGTATTTATTGGATAGGTATCCAAAAAATACCCATTTTTCGGTATCGGTACGGTATACCGAATCAACAGTAACCCCATTCAAAACCGAGCTTAGTGTTTGAGTCTACTTTTTCTAAATTTGAATTTTGACTTTTTAGATACTTTGAGAAGACTTTCAGACGAGTTTGATAAAATTATAGCCGACCATGCACAGATGGAAGCCGACCGAATGGACAAACTGAAGAAAAGATGGCAGCAGCTCGCTCGTAAATCTTTCGTTGAATGTCCAAAATCTCACAATGTACCTCGAAACAAAATCATTTCAGAAGAACACAAACGTTACGGACGACAAGGTAGCAAAGCAAGCGAGAGCGATCCTTTGCTTCAGACGGTAGTAAGTAATGCACGCGCTCCAATCTAGTAAAAAACAGCTTGCCAGTATTGGTAATTAATCCAAAACTGAATATATTTCGACCACAATGTCTTCGTATGAAACATTGCATGTGTTCAAGAAAGACGAGAAGGTTTTACGCGAGCTGCAGCAGTGGAATGAAAAAGTGCGTCAGCTAGCAGCCAGACTCAAACAGTTGGCAGACGCTGTCAGCGAATGCAAAAATTCGATTGATGAGCAGGTGTCGTGTCCGAACTGTTACTCAGCGTACTGTATATGTAGCCGGGTTTTCGGCTGGGGTTTCAGGTCCCAAATAGGGTTTCAGCACTATGTCCAAAGGGGGTTTCAGGGACCTTTTTTGGTGTCCAAAAGTTGGTTTCAGCGACCTTTTCGGGCTCAAAAACAGGTTTTAGGGCTAAAATCGGGTAAAATCCTATCTGAACTGCAAAAATGCCGGTTAAAACGTTATTTGTGCTTTAAAATTGCAAAAAACACTTATATTTTCAAACACCTATTTTATTCCACATAATACAGGTAAAATGCATTTTGGAACCCTATTTGGAGTTTTTGAAACCCAAATTAGGGCTCCGAAACCCTGTTTAGAGAACCGTTGAAACTCTAATTTTGGATTTCAGAAACAGAAGTTAGGGCTCCGGAACCCTATTTAGGGCTTCAGAAACCCAAATTAGGGTTCCGGTGTCGTACAGGGTGGCCCAGTCAAAGTGATACATTTGGATTTAATCATGTGGCTCTGTGGCCGCAACGCAACAAATACTTGTAAAGGTGGCAATAAGTTTACTAAACTGTCTTGTAACATCACAAAAATTTTCACCGGATTACTGCTCAATATAGTCGCCCTGTGCTTTGACAACTGCTTTCAACCGGGGAGTAAAATCAAGGCACGCGGCACGCACCACTTTCTGAGGGATTTTGTCCCACTCCTCGCGGAGTTTGCGCTTCAGAGACTCCAGGTTTCTGTGGGGCTTAGAACACACCTTGCTTTCCAAAATCGACCACAGGCTGAAGTCGAGTGGGTCAAGATCTGGAGAGTAGGGTGGCCATTCATCCTTCGCCAAAAACTGAGGAACGGAATTTTGCAGCCAGTTTTGCACAGTTGTGGCAGTATGGGAGGTTGCCCCATCCTGCTGAAAAGACCAGGGCTGGTTTCCATACTGTGACTGGGCCCACAGGAGTAGTTCTTCCTGTAGGAGCTGCAAGTAATTCTGGGCGTTGACCTTTACACCAGCAGGGACAAAAACAAGCGGTGTTTTGCCCAATTCCGACGCTCCGGCCCAAACCATCACTGAATCCGGCTTCATGGTCCTGGCGACCGTTCGGACATTTGGATCAAGATCTGCAGTGCTTCGGCCAAGTACTCGGTCGTTCTGGCGATTAAAGCACTGCTGGACTGAGAACAGCTTCTCATCATAGAAGACTAGGTTTGGGAGCGTGCCGACCTTCAGCCGAGACAGGACTTTTTTGCTTCTAAGCAACCGTTTCGCTTTCGCACTCTCGGTAAGAGCCTGGCGGGTTCGCAGTTTGTAGCACTTCGTTCCGAGGTCCTAATGCACAATTCTCAGCTTGGTGGCCCTTCCGGTGCCATACTGCTTGGCCATCGAACGCAGTGACTGCTTCGAATTTCGTCGAATTTTCTCTCTGACTTTCTTGATGAGCTGTGCGGTTCTCACTGTTTTCTCGGAACCACCCTGTCTAGTTTTTGTAGAGCCGGTCTCTTGGAACCGTTTGAGGGCACGATGAACGAAAAGTCTGTTCATTCCAGCTTCCGAGCACTTCTTGAAGATTTCTTGCCGCGTAAATTCCGATTTTAGCAAGTTTTTAACTTTTTTCCTATTGGCATCCATCGTTTACAGTGTTTAAATTACGCGGCGGAGTGCGGGAAAAAGTGTTGTATCGTATTTTAGGTACCCGAACTAATTTATTTCTGAACTAAAACCTTGCATTAAAGGCGCCAAATTCAAACGCATGGAGCGAAAGGAAAGTGTATCACTTTGACTGGGCCACCCTGTATTTAGGGCCTCATAAATCCGAATTGAGGTTTCAGAAATCCAAATTAGGGTTACACATCAAGCAACTTGTAGTTCAAGTAGTAGATAGGTTGTTCAGTTATGTATCCTCGGCCTCGCTATCCATCGACGCCGATCGACGCCGCCAAGCTTCGCCCATGAATGCGTTTGGATCGGCCAATTAAAAATTTTTCTGGAAGTTTGAAAATCCAACCGTAAGCAAAATTCCAAATCTACAATGTAGCCTGCGTTCCGACTTTTAAGTTTAAACGGTCGGCGCAAGGGGTTATACATTTTAACCCAAAATAGGATTTCAGAGTTCCAGAAACCCCCAGAATCCGGCTGAGGAGGTTTGCCAGAAAACGGGCCTGGGGCCTAAATTCCCCCAAAACCCCCCAGCTGCATGTATGGTACTCAGTTTTCGTGGCCTGCTGCCAAAAAATGAGTGAGTCGGATTCTTATAATTATATGGCACGTTTCAGGCATCGCCAATCAATAGCATTCAACGGAATTTCGAAACGACAAGGGTCTCCGTTGAGACTGCAGCTGATCAGTTAGAGAGTGTGCGAAATTCATCTAGAAAGAAGGTAAAGGTGCATAAGAAGTGCGTACAGTATAGGTAGGTACGTGCAGTACGTACGAAAAAGCGGCTAGAGTAAATTGCGAGCGAAATAATTGGCGATAGTGATCTCAAAAATTCATTTCTCTCGTTACACTCGCTAAATATGCGTGTATTAATAATTTTTGCATTTTGCTGTAGTATTTCGACAGGCAATGTTGTGATCACCTTTTAGAACTACTGACTCCTTTAGAAACTCCAACATGTATTAGGGATTGCTCGGCCCCTAAACTTTTAGTCATAAAAATCATACCTACATGGCAATTTCAGACGATTATGATGGTGCTGTGCATAATTATTACACTTACTATTCTAATCGCAATCTTTGCTCTGATGTGGCTTTTACACTGAGGACGAAAATTTCGCTTCCAACGAAATGAACGTCTAAAAATATCCTATCTGAATAGGTAATACTACACCGTATCTTACATACTGATTGTATATGAAACATCCATTTAATGGTTAAACTCAATAGTCCGTGTTGAAATTCTATAGTTTTGTTTTGCTTCAGAAAAGAAATTTCGTCTCAGGAACATACTATACTTAAAATAGTTGCACTTGCTCAAATAGTTCAAGATCATCCGAGATCCGACAGACAAACTCAAAGCCTAAAAATTTGTTGTTTGAACCGAAACTCCTACTAAGGAAAAGTTCAACCATATCACGTTAGACAAGTTATCATGACATCACATGCCGCATACAAATTATCAGTAGTAGTGGTATTACTGTTTAAACAAAAGCAGCGTTCGCAAAACTCCAACCATCCACATTTCTGTCGTTACAAGCTTGCTTCAAAGTCCAACAAATCGTATATATTGTACATACTTGTTGGAAGCGTCAGTCTAGTCACGTTCTACTACTATAAGTTGTCCTCTAACACTTCAAAATGGCCTGCTGCAATTACCATCTTCAATCTTACGTGGAATTGGTACCTTTCTTTTTGGCCGTCGCCGTCGCCTTGTCTAACAGTTACTGGGACGAGGCAAAAGAAGGCAAAATGATGCGCGTCTGTGTTCACCAACCGAGCTGTCAATCACTGACTAATGGCGAATACAGGGACAGGGATGCGTGGATATACGATCACTGGTCCAGCTGGGAGTTGAGGTTCAGTATAGCAAATGTTGCTATCGCATTCTTTGCGGCAATTGCTTGGAGTGAGTCTAGCCTTTGCTTTTTAAAGTTAGGACAGTTCTCTACAGTCGGTACCTTATACAGTGGACTCAGATAAGGGAAATCCCAGACTACAAGTTCACATTACGTGTACTAATAGCTAATCCGCCGCGGATCAACAACGCAACCACTGTCCTGCTTCGGCGGATTAGCTATCAGTATTTTATGGAGAGCTTGACCAATTGATCAGTTAGAGTCCGATTTTTTGGGGGTTTATCCCATTTGCGGCAGTTAAACTAGGCAGACTCAATGTCTCTGTGGCGTTTATCACTTATTTATGGAGGTTCTACCCACAATAATTCTTTGCAGGCAGCTTCAGCGACAAGAAAGGTCGCCAAATACCAATCCTGGCCGGTTTTTTGGCCGGCATCTGGTCGCTGATTGGCTGGCTCCTGGTTATGTCCTCCACCGTCGACGCCGCTCTCCAATGGAAGTGGCTTTTCGTCTGTCTGTCAGCCTTGATGGGCGGTCAGATGACACAGTACTTCTCTCTACAAGCCTTCTTGGGTGACTCAGTCTGCGACAAACAAGTAAGACTGAAATGTACGATCACCCATTTTCTTTTACTCTACACGCATTTTAGGCGCTGACAGTGCGAATGAACTTTCTGACAATTCTTCAGCAATTGGCAGCTTTGGCTGCATGGTATCTGGTAGCACTGGTGGTGGAAAACACAAACTTGAGATTCGGAGGCACTACCGTATTTGCGATTCTGTTCCTTAGTCTTGGATTCCTCTACGTTCTGCTCAGAGTGCCGCAAGTGCCGCCAAAACGATTTCAAACCATCGACCAGAACTTGAACCGAGTTCAAACACCACCAGCTGTGCGTGTTGAACCGGTTTCGTGGACTCCAGACTCTTGGCAGTCGGACCAAAACCGATTCAACTTATGGCAAGAGTTTTTGGACCTCTGGAGACCGCTGTTCAAAAGACGAGCGGGACATCAGAGGTTCATGATTTGGGCCGTCTGTCTGACAATTATGCTTCAAACAGCATTGCCCACGCTCGGCGACAATGACATTTTCGAACGTTACATGCTTCTCGGTCCTTTCTACTGGTCCGACACAGATTTCACATGGCTAAGTGAAATACAAAGTCTGATTGGTAAGTTTAAGGTAGTGGCGTTCACAGGGGTGTAGAGTGTGTGTCTCCTTTTGCAGTGGAGGTAGGGAGGAAAAATTAGACAAAAATAAGAGAAATGAATTAATTATGTACTAAAACTGTCTGTTTTATGCTCAGAATACCTTTTAAATGGGTTTTCACAGGCTAAATTTTCAAAAAATATCTCGGCCTCGTCGGGCAGAAGCCCAACCAACCAGGCCACTAATAAACTAATAAAACTTGTAATTCCTGCAAATTTTATGCTCAGAATGCTGTTTAAACACGTTTTTAAGCCTAATTTGTGAAATTTTCTCGCCCTTGTTGGACAGGAAACTTGAAAATTTTACACCCCCTTCCCTTTGCAAAATCCTGGGTGCGCCACTGGTTGAAGGAAATCGGAAACAAAGTATAAAATGAGCGTGCTTTCAGTTCTTCTGGGCAGTGTCATCGGTGTGGTGGTGTTTAAGCAGGGGTTGAAAGTGAGAGACACTACCCTTCTGCTCATAAGCATAGTATCTGTCAGTCTTTCCAATATATTTCCTGCTATCGCCGCCTATATTTCGCCTATAAAGCCCATTTTGACGGCAGGAGTGGCTATCGGTGGCTTCAGTGCTCTTTTACTGCCGACTGTGTTGGGCTTCTTGGCAAAAATTGTTCCCAGACAAGAGGTAATAAGAACAGAAATAAGAATATTGCTTGTAAACTGAATTCAATTTTTAGTTGACCAGGACTTATTTGGGCCTGTACATAGCGACTGTGCTGGGTGGCGTATTGTCAGTCTATGTGGTGCGTCCAATTTACATAAGTCTGTTGGCAGTTCTACCAGCAGCAACTTGGATCCTGTCTGTGGTTGTGGGTTTGTTGGTAAGCGGTGGACTCTTGCTAACCGTTCATCTACTGGCCATCAAAGAGAAAGTTGAGACTTGCATACCTGCACTTGAGAAAGAGGAATAGAAATCTGATCTGAATCATGACTGTTATCTCGATATACATACGGTGTACTTTTGCGATTGTAATAAAGTAAAAGTCCAATAAAAACTATTCAGACGGCCAAGCTGTGTTGAGCTGGAAAATTTGTGCTCACGCCTTTATTTTGTTTTTCTGATCATAATTTGTATCTGTGTTTATCAGACGAGTCTATTTTTGCTTCAGTGTGAGGAACAGAAAGAAGTTGTCTGGTTGGGCCGCTGGGCGAGAAAATTTCGCAAAATTAGCCTTCAAAAACGTGTTTAAAAAGCATTCTCAGTTAAAATTGACAGAAATTACAAGTTTTAGTAGTTAAGTGGCCTGGTTCGCGGAAAAAACTCCAGATCAAGTTCTGAGTATCTAGACTGGTTTTACGATTCATAACGCTTTCTAGCGCCTTCTTCACTCTTTTCAGACCAGAAATACACGTGTTACATAGATATAAATCACGAAACAGGCGTGAAACAGTCCCTGACAGGCTTCACCAATAAACCCTATATGCAAATTTTCTTACAGCAGTTTGCATTTTTGTTTTATCATGCCAAATTTGGTCTTTCTTTTCAGTTGTTTTTCTAACAGTTTTGAGTGAGTATGGCCTATTATACATTGCAAAAGTCCATTTTTGGTTAGAAAAATGACTAGCTATTTTTAGCTTGAGTTTTTTCCGCGATTTATGGTTTTTTCCAACCCTTAGGAAAAAACCGATTTTTTCCGAAAAAAAACGGAAAAAACACACCTCACATCCCTAATGACGATAGACAACAAAGAACAGCCGTAACCAAATTTTACACGTCTTAATTAAACTGTACAAGGAAGCAAGAGCGGATATATCACAGCGAGTAGCCAATCAGAGTTTAGAGAAAGTGGGCGGTTCGGTCTGTCTACTGGCAGCCGCCATGGCCGCCGCCATAACGTCCTCCGACTGCAGACAACACATATTCCAGTTAGCCTGTAGTTAATATGTAAATTTGTGAGTGTTAGAGATAAAAGCAGACGCACCACAAACTCCAGTCCCTCCTCTACACTGTGGTCGCGACTGTAGTTCAGATGCACTTTTGTTCCCTGCACAGCCACCGGGCTTTTCGAGGCAATTTCTGTGGCCAGTTTTAAACTCGCTGCGTAGGTCTCTTCTACTGAGGGAAACACTCGTGACACCAGACCTGTACACAATGCCTTGTTAAGTTAGTACGGTAAAAACAGACAGCATACTGTACATGCACACAACCGAGGGGTTGAAAGGTCCAAAAAAGTTAAAATTCTGAGTTCATTTGCATCAAATTTATACTTACATTTATCAAATTTTTAATTAAAAATTCTGAGGGCCAACTGTTCAGCCCGATGTCAGGTGAGCAAGAAGTACCGGTAGGAGGTGAGGCTTTGCTTACCGTGTTGCAGAGCTTCATTGGCCTGGAAGTCTCTGGCAGTGTAAGCCAACTCTCGCATCCAACTGTCGTTAGCCACAGCCTTGGGCATCCGTTGCAACGTGCCAATGTCTGCCGCTATGCCTATGTTCACTTCCTAAAGCCACCCAATCAGTCCAGTTCTCAGTAGCAGTACACAACCGAAAACCTTCCGCCCAACATCGATGGGAGTAGGAAACTAGACTGGGGTGGGCTCCCGATTTTGGGGCCATTTCGGTGTGAGGGTCCAGGAAGAAAGGTGAGTGAGTGGTGATATCGGGGTATCAGGGGCATACATGCGTCAAAAATGGGTTGGTTCGGGTGGGGATAGTCAAAATCTGAAGATTTAGGGATGGGCCTACCCATACATGTACAAGGGGGGTTGGGGGTTACCCCCTAGCTGGAAAGGCCACCCCCTCACCCCCCGAGACAGGTTAAGGGACCCCCGACCCAAAAATACAAGTACTAGTAGTGGCGCCCAGTACAAACAAACTGGCTCAGAAATCACTGATTTTAGCCTAAAATTCGCTTGAAAAGCCTTTGGGAACCGAATTTGGCGTTTCCAATGCAGATATTTAAGAGAAATCGGTGTTTTTGGAAGCCCCTTTTTGTAAGTTTTTGCTTGTTTTTAGCTCTAAAACGCTATTTGGCAGCTTAAAATAGTGATTTTTAGCGTTCTTACAGAAAAAAACGTGCTAAAAATATGCCGTGTCGTGTCGTGCTAAACGTGTCTATTTTGGGGGGTGGGATCAGGAACAAAAGTCGGCTCAGGTGGGTGGGTGGAGTCGTTTGGGGGGTAGAGCCTAAGTTGGTGGTGGCCAAACCCCACAGACCCCCTGGCCATGTACATTGTATGATCAGGGGCATGCCTCCCGTAACCATTATTCGACCGGCCACTTCTAGGAATTCTCTCAACTGAAGTGGAGCCCCTTCGTGAAGAAAGGTGAGTGAGTGAGTGGTAAATTCGAAATTGGGCACGGGCAAACTCAGACTCCTCCGGCCCACGTATGGGGGTGGTACATATGAGAGTTGAGACGGTTAAAACTGCGATTTTCAGCCCTCAATAAAATGTGCTAAAAAGAGTTTTTCCAGACTTTTTGGAGCTTTCTAAGATGTTGAACACCTTCAATGTACAAAAGGCATGAACCACTTCAGGCAGCCAAACCTCCTGCTCTCCCCTAGGCCGGCCGGGACCTGTTAGAAGAGAGCAGCATACTACCGGCAGCATGAGGATAAGTGAGTGTAGAAGAGAAAGCATAGAGTGGTTACCCTGATAGAAAAGAGAGTGTCGGAGGAGGCGTATCGAATATCACAGGCTACAATCAAATCAATCGCTCCGCCCACCACTGCGCCGTGCAGACTGGCTATCACTGGCTTTGGACACTGAAATCACTGCACTTGTACACAGTCTAACTGAACTACTACGTCTTATACTCAAAAAGCAGCACATTTAATTAGGCAATCGTACCACTGAGTACGCTCTTTCAAAAAGTATGCAACCGGTCTGTTGTCCCCACCACACAGAATCGGGATCCCTCCGATTTTGCGCTCAAGTTACCGATTCCGTGGAGTTTTCAGCCCAAACTTTTAGTTATGCATTCTATCTCTGCGTGACTACGGAACCTACAACTTGTTAAAAAACGGCCATTTTCTTACGACTTTAGTTTGAACAGACTGCGATTTCTCCTGTTGCTTTTTTCCAATTTTTTAATGGTTTTTATGAGGAGCCCCTCGCACAGTTGTTAGGGTCAAAAATTTAAAAAAAACTTTTTTTTGAAGGCTCAAAAAAATTTTTTTTTTGAAAAATCAATATGCAAATTAAGGGAAAAAGTGGGAAAATTCACGTACATACATGCAATTTTTCGTAAATTCTTTGGAAGCAGCCAACATATTATCCAGCAACATGCGTAATACTTCTTTTGCATTGAGCCTAACAGCGACTGCGTAAGGAATTCTTCTTTAGGATTCACCTAGAAGTGCCTCTAAAGACAATTTTCGGTGAAATTATGCAGTCAAGGCAGTGTTTAGAGCTGTATTGTCGTTTTCGAACAGGTTTCTCAACTGACTTAAGGTGCAAAAGTGGAAAATTTGTTGTAAGTATCTGTACTAGCATGCTGGACCCATTTAAGACGATTTTCAAAAAAAATTTTTTTTTAAATTTTTAAAAAAAAGCAAAAATTTTTGGCCTTCAAAAAAATTTTTTTTAACAACTGTGGCCCCTCGAAAACGCTGTACCCCCGGCCCCGACACGATTTTTCCGACCCCCCTTCCGACTTTCTGGCAAGTAATTCTTTGAGCAAATTTTTGCGATTCCTTATATAATTTCAGACACGAAAATGTCAATATCGCCTGAAAAGCAGCACTTTTTAGCTGTATTTCAGATCAAATTAGCGATTTTTGACGATTTTTAGCCGAAAAATTGCGATTTTTGAACGTTTCTTCTTCTTCTTAGTGCCCAACCACCTCAATAGAATTTGGGCTCACACCCCCTTGGCCGGAGCGAGACCCCCAACCCCCTCCCCTTCTGCGGATAACCTTTTGTGTTATGAGAGTTTAGAAAAAGGCCAACCTTGACAAACAAAAACAAGAAAACGGCATCCGTGAGAGCGGTTGTTTGTGGGTTCAAAACCGGTCGAATCGACTGGAAGTAGTCGACGTAAAGCCCAACCCAGACCGCCGAAAGCCGGTGATGGCCAGTAGGTAAATGGGAACCGATCTGGCGCTGCCGTTGCACCCAATGGCAGCAAAGGGGAGGGTTGTTTGTAGACCGGGCTACCCCATTGAAGGGCTCTGAAAAGAGCGAGCGGTGTCCTGAGCTGTCCGAAAGGACAGTGGAACTCATAAACAAACAAACAAACAAACCTTTTCAACGGCCGAGAAGCAGTCCTGGAACTGTTTAATGATGCGTTTGAAGAGAAAAGCCTTCCTAGCCACGTCCAACTGACCGTCGGCGGCGATCTGACCAAACTCAGCCAGTGCCTTGAAGTCCAGCCCAGCACAGAAAGACTTGCCGGCGCCCGAAAGAACCACCGCGCGACAGTCAGGGTCGGTGGCCAGGAAATTGAAACAGTCGCCGATTTCTCTGAAACCAGTCAGTTCAGCACCAGCCTTTTCTCTCTCAACTCCAAACCAATTACGTCCAAGCTTTTTGATTGAGTGAATTTCTCGATTCAGGCCGGTTCAGCTGAACGCTGACCACGTAATCGGCCGGACGTGTCACTGCCAACGTCTCGAAAGTGGGCAGAGAGCTGGACTGGCGGCCCATCATCTTCAGCAGACCGACTGAACGCACCAGTCGGGACCCGTTCATTCTCCAGTACCTAAGTGACTTATCTGTGTATTACGAGCCAAACATGCGCTCACGCCACGCATGTAGTACGTACTTTAAACTTTAGACTATAAGGGACAGACAGGCAGGGCAGTGCAATGCAATAATGGAGGTCACGTGACACAATAGGTGAAAAAAGCACAAAGATTACACTTTATTGAATTGCAACTGCATAGCAGATTGCTAGGTAACTAGGCGCCAAATGTTTTAGGTAGAGGCTACTAACATACCACCTATACATGCGCTTCTTCCGGTTACCTACCTAAAATCGTACAGTGTCCAAGTACCGAATCCTTAGTACAAAAACGTTCCCTAAGCATCAATGGGTTTAAGCTTAGGTTCATGCTTAGCATACATGTAACAGCTCTGGGCCGACCTGGGCGATAGGGGGTGTCGAGCGAGCGGGGTTCAGCCCAGAGGGGGGCCAAAATCTCAAAAAGCTCCAAAACGCCTGGAAATGCTGGGGTCTGCCCCGCACCTGACTTAGCCAGACCACCCGATCGGGAACTTCCCCCTGAGACGATTTTTCCGACCCGCCCCCATCCAATTTTCTGCCAAGTAATTTTCTGAGCAAATTTGTGAGATTTTTTACAATACAATTTCAGACACGAAAATTGCCAAAAGCGCCTGTAAAACAAACGGCACTTTTAAGTTGTATGTGAGCCCAATTAGGATTTTTGACGATTTTGGCCGAAAAATTGCGGTTTTTTGCGATTTTGAGCGTTTGTCACTGCCCAACCCCCTCCCTATAATTGGGACCGGACCGGATCCAGTTCAA
Organism: Sabatieria punctata; assembly: GCA_030248155.1. NCBI lineage: Eukaryota > Metazoa > Nematoda > Chromadorea > Araeolaimida > Comesomatidae > Sabatieria > Sabatieria punctata. The sequence goes on along the minus strand of JASANB010003101.1, from coordinate 18,057 downwards.
TAGCTCATCAAACAGTATTAGTGCGCCAACTTACGGCCCTCTTCGCCAAACTTTGAATTGTTGGTCTGAACAGAGCAAAGAAAGGGCCACAAGACTCGATCGATTCAGTCAGACAGACACCGACGTACGTACTAGGGATGCAAATGGTATAAAAAATACCAAATACCAAATACCAAATAGTAGATGGTATTTTCTATACCAAATAATACCAAATAATTCCAAATAGTTGATAAACAGGTCGCTAGCTGTTTGGAATGAGCGCAAAGTCATACTTTTTGGTTTTTTTTCAGCAAAAATATATACGTTTTGCCTCAGTGGAAGAGTTTTTGTTGCATCTAAAAGAAATCTAGTCATGCCGAGAAAGAAAACGAGCAGAATTTGATGGTTTTTCACTTACTCGGGAAATGGGCAAGCACGTTGTGACGTTTGCGGTCTAGGCTCGGTCTCGATAAAGGGGCCGTCCATAAACGACGTCGTACCAAAATCCCGATTTTTCGGACCCCCCTTCCCCCAAAATCGCCTTGCGTCGTTTCATGGGGCCCCCTCCCACTTTTTGAGAATTTTCCATGAATGATTGTTTGTTATAAGCTAAACTGGTCAGAATTCTTTATTGTTTTGTTGCTCAGAAACGGTAAAGAGACGTTTTGTTCTGCGTATCTGCATTGTTAAACTTTTAGTAAATTAGAAATAAAGAGAAAACTCTGAACAGAACAGCTCTGACATGGTATACAGTCGCAAAATCTGCAGAATTTATCGCTTAAAAGCTAACTGTTTAATTATTTAAACTATTTGGTATTATTTGGTATTATTTGGTGTAAAAAAATACCAAATACCAAATAATACCAAATACCTAGAAAATACCAAATAATACCGAATAATACCAAATAATACCGGATACCATTTGCATCCCTAGTACGTACATACATGCAAACAAATTTAAATACAAACAAACAAAAACAAAACAACCTACACTGTAAAGCGACGTTTTCAAGTTGCGCTCTTACCTGAGCGTCCTAAACTACACAAAAAGCGCTAACTTTAAAAATGTCGGATGAGAAGCGCAAAAGCTCCAACAGAATTATTAATACCCAGAATTTGCCCCCTGGCCGGCTAGCAAAACGCGTTAGGGCATCTGTTACAACCAGTACGTACTTATAACTAGGTATGCAACCGAATACAAAAATACCGAATATCGAATACCGAATACCGAAGCGGATTTTCGGAACCGAATAATACCGAATTATACCGAATATTGATGATTCGCAACGCGATTGCAAAAATATACTGTCTACCTCTACTATTTCTTGTTTTTTGCTAAAGTTTTTCATGCCAAAAAAGCTGTAGACTGACGTATTGTTTGAATGCTATAGATTTATCTATGCCTATAACACGGTAAAGAACAAGTACAAAATTTGCAAACGAACAATTCCAAGAGGCGCGAGTTAGTGCCCACAAGTGCCCTGATTAATCATGTGAAGTCGCTGCACAAAGACACTTCCGCGTATATATCCTCCAATTATCCGCCACATGGCGGAGATTTCATGAAAACACTTGCCCCTAAGCCTGAGCCTAAGCCTGAAGCTAAGCCTAAAGCCTAAAACCGCATCTAAAAGTTGGGTTTGACAGCGGGTTGGGCGAGAGGGCCTTCTCAGTTATCTGGAATGTGGCGGATAACAGGAAAATATTTCACAAACGCATACAGAAAGTTGGAGAAAGGGAGCATCCATCCAATACCACTGTAAGCACCGGAGCTGGCAGCTTAGGCATACAACTTAGCAACTTAGATTGGATGAATCGTTTGGAAAGATAGATGGGATTTTATACTGTATGTACGTAGTATTTGGTAGATAAAACAAACGCTTAGGTTAAGAAGTGGAAAGTTAACAGCGTAGTCTACTGGGAACTGAAAAGGCCGAAATATTGTTGTTTATTACATATTATGTAAGTTAAACCTTTGACCTTGAAGTTCGTTGACTTTTTGTATGAATAGTCGTTGTTTGCCAAAATTTTAGCATAGTAAATGAAGAGAGAGATGTAAAAGAAGAAATATCTTGGTGATTTCTGCACAAATTTAAGCAAAACAGTGCAATTTTAACGGTTTTACAATATTCGGTATTATTCGGTTTGAAAAATACCGAATTCGAATAGTACTACTAACGAATTATTCGGTTCATACCGAATAATACCGAACTTCGGTTGCATCCCTACTTATAACCAATATCAGTCCGGTTCAAGTGCAAAGTACCCACATGTATTCGCTCAAACAGCTTGAGTCGGCCGGCGCCAAAATCCCAGCCCTCACGGTGAATTCTCTCTTATGTACTGTATATTGGTTGGGCACTGGAATTAAAACGCTCCATATTCATATCTAGTAGAAGAATGGGGTCGAGCAAAACGTTTATTTAAAATCGATGACAGACCGCTTTCTGACAAGAGTGAACGGTATTGTCGAATCAGTATTTCGCTACGTTATGCCTTCTCTTAAATCCTAAGAATTGCTGGGCTTGGACGGCTTTACAACGGCTATCTGTTGTTTCTAAAATTTGTCACGTCCAATGACATACAATGTAGATAAGATAGGATTTCTTCCGCACAATACCTGTTGGCAAAGTTGTTCGTTTAAAACAGTCTTTTTTATCTTTTCGATTTTTTGGACATCTTTCTTGTACTTGTCATTCAATTCGCTTGCTTCCTACAATAAAGCCACTATGCTGAAATTTATACCAGACTGACACATAGTACCTTCGATCATGTGCCTTGTACAGTCTGGCACTTGACGCCCTTTATGCTACTGGCAGTGGCGTATCCAGGGGTAGGGTGTGTAACACCCCCTTTGCGGTGGAGGTAGGAAGAAAAAGTCTGTCAAAAATATAAGAAACTAATGAATTTATGTACTAAAACTGTCTATTTTGAGCTTAGAATGCCTTCTAAATGCGTTTTTGAAGGCCAAATTTTCAAAATTTTCTCGCCCTGGTCGGGCAGAAGCCCAACCAGGCCATTATAAACTACTAAAACTTGTAATTTCTGTTAATTTTACAGCCCCCTTTCCAAAATCCTGGATACGCCACTGGCTACTGGCACCACGTATGGTGCTAGTGGCTCTATATAAAGTGCCGGTACCTATGTTACGTCTCCCCACGTATCGGGACTGCACCATACACATTCACAACAACAAGGAATTATATTCGATCGGCACCATATACGTACACGTCTATAACGGTGACGGTCGGTACCGTACTGTTTACTACTTTCTACTGGGCCGGAACTTGAACTCGAACATAAGAAAAAACAGCAACTAACTGTAAAAAAAGGTTTTACATTACTTCATGAGACAAGTCAGTGATTTCGGTTGACTCCACATCTTGGGCATCTGTTGAGTCAGCCTGCTCACTATTTGGGTGGGCTTGTGGACTTGAACAACTCTCCATTTTTGCCAGACAACTCTGTTCCCGATAAACATCCTCCAGGCTTATTCTTAACGCCTACATACACTGAATCATCACACAGGAAACTAGAAGTTCACCAAATTGTGTGGGGTACGATGATTTAGTCTAAACATTGTTGTAACTTTTTTGCCCAAGCCTATACGTCGAATAGAGAGTGGAGTGGGAAAGATTAAGAGGCGTTGCAAAAAAAAATCGGGCAGGTTGCCTTATGAGGGCGGCGGATGGAATTTTTTTACCCCCCATTTTTATTCGCTGATCTGAACCACTAAAGTGTGGATATTACAAAACCCAGCCGGTTCGGCTGGGGGCCCACCCATTCCGGAGAAATCGGCGCCCAAAGTTGAAAAACCATGCTTTTTCGAGCCCGCCGATTTTTGACCGACTTCCATCTTTGACCGGGTGCCGTAAGCGCATTTTTAAAGTAATCCTCACCAAATCTGGAACATTTATAGAACCAATGACGCTCTTTCATTTGCACCTATCGACGTTGGAGTCAGATTGTAATTGCCGATTTGACAAGCAGTTTTTTGCAAAGATTAGGCCGAAAAACACGTCTTCAGAAATACATATGTTTCACATGCGTGGCATCGAGCTATCCGGCTACAAATTTAACACAAAATAGCCCATGAAATGTGCTTTCGAAAACTGGTTTCAAATTTTTTGGATCTCTTCTAGTTTTGAAGTTATGGCCCTTCAAACTTTAGTGTCACGCACGGCCATTTTCCCCTTTTTAGCACGTTAGGTAATGGCATTTATGGAACTGGACTGTTTCGAAGGCATTACATTGTCGATAAAGCGTTGTATTAATATAATATAACATTGTAAATTCAGTCCCGACACATGTGCAATTGTTATGGATGCTTTCTTTAGTCATGCCTAGCTGCAGTTCTGGATGTTAGTGGTACTGTCTGTAAATCTCACCATATACCGGTACATCTCACATTACGACTATGACATAAACAGTGCTTTAGATATACATGTAGAACCAATAAGATATAAGGTAATAGAACTGAACAATAGCTCAAGAATGTCGCAAGATTTTGGTTACTACATGCGCTAGTTAAGCAACAGCTACAGTATTGCAGAGTTTCACTAATAGAGATACAGTCGTAGTTTCTAGAAATTACTCATTCTGAAAAGCCAGAATTGCGTAAAAAGTCATACCATTAGAGATTCTGAACATTGTGCATCGCACAAAGGAGCACCAACCTATCATAGCAGCTAAGCTTATGCTGAATTTGTTTATCACATTTTTTGCTGAATGAGTAAATATAGTAGATGCAAATGGCAGTTGGGACGAGCCAGCGCAAGAATCCAAAACAGTTTGCATGGCTACTGTTGCAAAGCACAAGGAGATAAGGAGAAACATCTGAAATACCAATGATGGAAAACTAATTTGACAGATTTATGAGATGAGATTATTGAGCTGAATAGCCATAGGCCAAATGAATAGCATTTGAAGCAGTAGCATGCTGTTTGCAATAGCTGCTATTATTATTCAAACAAATGTACTGTATGAAATGAACTGGTTCAGAATTATGTATACCATAGTCACTGAAATGAAATAACAACAGTTCATACATGGGCCGGAAAAATCCGGAGGGAGGTATGGAGACCTCAGGGCGGGGGGATCCCCCGAAAAAAGGCGAAAAAACGCCTATTTTGCCTTAAATAAGCGAAAATTTTCCTCCTGGAGGGGAGGGATGGGCGAGGGGGTAAACTCCCCTTACCCCCGGCCCATGTATGCTAATTGGAACTTAAATAATAATTGGCCAGTAAAATTGGATACAATCAGTCATCACACATGTAATAGCTCCGGGCCAACCTGGGGGAGGGGGTAGGGGGGTTTTCATCAGGAGGGTGGTCCCAAATTTCAAAAAGCTCCAAAACGCCTGGAAATGCGTTTTTAGCATGAGGGAGGTGGGGGAGGTATGATCAGCTGCGGGGGAGGGGTATATCCCCTTACCCCCCGGCCCATGTATGCAACAGTTTAACTTTTCTGACAAAATGCCAGATACCTGCATTTTGTGAATGCCTATACCTAAACCTGATACCTGATTGTGTTTTCGAAGTACCTGTACCTGTTCTATAATCAGGTACTTTCTCAACCAACACCTGACCACAGTAGCTAAATAATTCATGAGATTTAGGCCAGCGCGGCAAGTTTTGACTGAATAAACTAGAAGTATGTAATAAAACTGTGCCAAAAATCGCTAAATTAAAAGGCAAAACAACAGCAATCACATATGTACCGGAAAAATCCGTAGGGGGGCTTGGAGGTCGTCTCAGGAATCGGTCCCAAAAACTTCCAAAAATCACCTATTTTGCCTTTAAAAAGAGAAAAAATCGGTGAGGGGGAATGACCGACTGAGGGGGGAATGTATACCCGCCGCCTGGCCCATTTATGACAGCAATAATATATGTATATTAGGTTTCTAAGAAATCTTGAAAATCACCGCGCTACTAGGCTAGGCGTTGGTTAACACTGCATTACTGTACGTACATATAAAAGAAGGGGTACCATGCTTTTTTTGCTTAGGATGGGGTATCGGTGGTACAGGTGCCGAGAGTAACCAGTTCGTCAGCACTGTGTTTAGTGTGCTTCTTATACTGGGACCACACTGTCATCTGAACCGTGCAAAACTGCATCATATGACTACAACAAAGTGCTGCGTTTAAAAGAGTAAATGACAGCATCAGGACCCTACATCCAGGCAACCTATCAGATTTATAACAAAATACCTTCGGCCATTTAGACGGTGTTGATGCAGACATTCCACTCAAATCAAAACAGCAACTAAGATAACGGTGGTTTTCCTTCACTCTACCAATAGCGTTTGCAGCGTGCATGTTTAAGAATTCACAAGCAAGTACGACCTCGCCTTCACAACCATAATACTGTACTTTCAGGATGTGTCAGCAGTTAATTTACAAAGTCAGATTATATTATAACGCTTCAACAACGATCTTACAGCACTGCAGTGCTCAAATTGCCATTACCTAACGTGCTAAAAAGGGGAAAATGGACGTGCGTGACACTAAAGTTTGAAGGGCCATAACTTCAAAACTAGAAGAGATCCAAAAAATTTGAAACCAGTTTTCGAAAGCACATTTCATGGGCTATTTTGTGTTAAATTTGTAGCCGGATAGCTCGATGCCACGCATGTGAAACATATGTATTTCTGAAGACGTGTTTTTCGGCCTAATCTCTGCAAAAAACTGCTTGTCAAATCGGCAATTACAATCTGACTCCAACGTCGATAGGTGCAAATGAAAGAGCGTCATTGGTTCTATAAATGTTCCAGATTTGGTGAGGATTACTTTAAAAATGCGCTTACGGCACCCGGTCAAAGATGGAAGTCGGTCAAAAATCGGCGGGCTCGAAAAAGCATGGTTTTTCAACTTTGGGCGCCGATTTCTCCGGAATGGGTGGGCCCCCAGCCGAACCGGCTGGGTTTTGTAATATCCACGCTTTAGTGGTTCAGATCAGCGAATAAAAATGGGGGGTCAAAAAATTCCATCCGCCGCCCCCTGCCCGATTTTTTTTTGCAACGCCTCTTAAAGTAAAACCATTTTATAAATAAACAAATTTTTTTTTTAGTTCCACTGTCCTTTCGGAATAGCTCAGAACACCCCTCGCGCTCTTTTCAGAGCCCTTCAATGGTATCAGTTGCAGTGCCCTGGATAAAAAGAGATTTGTGTTTGAGGATTAGGGTTAATTGCTCTGTCTCTGGGTATAAAAGCAGCCTTCCTCTTCAGTTTCTCATCAGTTGTGTCCTTCTGCTCACCTCTGCAGCATGCAGAGTTGTGTTCTGAGTGTGTGCTGTGGTCCCGTGGCATTGGTTCGTGACTAGAGACACACTCAGCTCATCGCTCTGCCCATCCTCTGTGCGTCAGTGCGTCGTGAATGTTGTCCGGTACAATGTAGATGTTGTCTTCATCACCGGGTGACATTCATGTCTCACCGATGCACGCCGCCGTCTAATCAGAGGTGCTGCAGTGTTTGAGAGGTCAAGGGTTTTGTGTCGGTGCAGCGTTACGTCACAGCCCGGTTGGCCTTTGAAGACGCTGTTGGAGGAGTGACCGAGGCTGTGTCCATGGTGCAGTGGAGTTGCACATTGCACATTGGTCACAGACCTCAGACATTCGGCCCTTGGTCAGGGTGGTTGCTGATCTACTGTTCTGCCTATATCACAGTCACCCTGGCTTACGGCTGTCTGTCTATGGGTCTAAATGCCGCCAACGCCTGACTTGCTTGCTTTGGCACATGTTAGGCCTACAAGTCGACAGCCATTTCAATCACGAAAAAGCGCTTCGCATCTGGGTGCGACTTCTAGTTTCATGCAGCAGTCGGTCATGACTAGAGTTGCACTTGGCTGTGCAGGACTTCCAGATCGACAAAGACAACCAGCACTGGCCTGTTCAAATAGTGATTCGTTTAATCGGAACCGTATCACATTCGAACAGGCTTGTGATACTGTTGCTAATCGAAGAGGCTATACCAGGCTACCAGGGAGTTACGCACGGACTCCCAATACTGTATCCCCTTGTTGCATCTATTCAGTTAACCCAACTCGAACAGGCCCAGGTATGCAGACTAAACATTGCATATAACTGCATAATTTTACCGAAAATCGCAATCGCGATGAAAGAATTCCACTTTTGCCCTAGTTTGCATTGATTTTTAAAATTTTTGAACCTTCAAGGAAAGCTTGCCTAGCAAGTCCAAATTGCCCTAATTTAGCCTAAAAAATTCCAAAATTCCGTCACTGCATGCGTATGTGAATGAAAACGGGCGAGACTTCCTCCTCCTGTCAAGGCAAACATGTAATACATGTGTACAGTTACTGTTGTTTATGTATACACACATTTACCATGCACAAGCACACATTGATAAGCTCAAATTTGTTATCTACAGTGTACGTAGTACTGTTGCTAAGTAAATTTATTTTAGATATAATTAAATTATATTTTATTTACCACATGCCCAGATAAATATAATTAAATTAAAATTTACTTACCGCATCTGAGAGAAATTTAATTTAATTATAATTTCCTTACCACATTTAATTAAATTAAGAGTCAGTCTCTGATTCGATCGAGTCTTGGTATGTCAAGTTGAAAATCGAACTTTTGCGTAGATACCTGTGCGTTGGTGTACTAATAGGCATTCATGAATTATGTTAAACCTGCAAAGGGTTTATGGATTTGACGCTCCATTCCCGAGATACAAGCCGCCAAAAATCGGCCCGCTTAACTATGGGACCAAAATTCTCAACTCGAATTTCTTTTGTACCAATAAGAGTTGGGACTAAAAAATTGGGGATTTTAGGTAACTTTTTGAGTAGTTTAAGAATTTTTGGTCCAAAATTATTTTTGAGTAAAATTTTTTTTTGCGACCACCTTTGGCCGGCCCTAGCTCGTCTGGAACCCCCCCTACACAGTTTTTTTTATTTCAGAATTTTGTAGCGCTATCAATTTACCAGACTTTGGTGTAAATCATTTTGGGCTGCGACCCGACATTCGTAAGATATTTCGCCTCCGAATGGCCAAAACCGTGCAAAATTTGCTAGTTTTCCAGTACACAAAGCTACGATGCCGGATTACTTTCATTATAATAAGAGTTGGGACTATAAAATTGGGGATTTTAGGTAACTTTTTGAGTAGTTTAATAATTTTTGGTCCAAAATTATTTTTGAGTAAAAAAATTTTTTGCGACCACCTTTGGCCGGCCCTAGCTCGTCTGGACCCCCCCTACACGGTTTTTTTATTTCAGAATTTTGTAGCGCTATCAATTTTCCAGACTTTGATGTAAAGCATTTTGGGCTACGACCCGACATTCGTGAGATATTCGCCTCCGAATGGCCAAAACCGTGCAGAATTTGCTAGGTTTGCAGTACACAAAGCTACGATGCCGGATTACTTTTATTATAATAAGAGTTGGGACTAAAAAAATGGGGATTTTAGGTAGCTTTTTGAGTAGTTTAAGAATTTTTGGTCCAAAATTATTTTTGAGTAAAAATTTTTTTGCGACCACCTTTGGCCAGCCCTAGCTCGTCTGGAACCCCCCTACACAGGTTTTTTTATTTCTGAATTTTGTAGCGCTATCAATTTGACAGACTTTGTTGCAAAGCATTTTGGGCTGCGACCGACATTCGTGAGATATTCGCCTCCAAATGGCCAAAACCGTAGCTTTGTGTACTGCAAAACTAGCAAATTCTGCACGGTTTTGGCCATTCGGAGGCGAATATCTCATGAATGTCGGGTCGCAGCCCAAAATGCTTTACACCAAAGTCTGGCAAATTGATAGCGCTACAAAATTCTGAAATAAAAAACTGTGGAGGGGGTTCCAGACGAGCTAGATCTGGCCAAATGTGGTCGCAAACAATTTTTCTACTAAAAAATAATTTTGGACCAAAAATTCTTAAACTACTCAAAAAGTTACCTAAAATCCCCAATTTTATAGTCCCAACTGTTATTATAATGAAAGTAATCCGGCATCATAGCTTTGTGTACTGCAAAACTAGCAAATTATGCATGGTTTTGGCCATTCAGAGGCGAATATCTCACGAATGTCGGGTCGCAGCCCAAAATGCTTTACACCATAGTCTGGCAAATTGATAGCGCTACAAAATTCTGAAATAAAAAAATCTGTGTAGGGGGGGTTCCAGACGAGCTAGGACCGGCCAAAGGTGGTTGCAAAAAAAATTTTTACTCAAAAATAATTTTGGACCAAAAATTCTTAAACTACTCAAAAAGTTACCTAAAATCCCCAATTTTTTAGTCCCAACTCTTATTGGTACGAAAGAAATTAGAATTGAGAATTTTGGTCCCATAGTTAAGCGGGCCGATTTTTGGCGGCTTGTATCTCGGGAATGAAGCGTCAAATCCATAAACCCTTTGAAGGTTTAACATAACTCATGAATGCCTCTTAATACACCAACGCACAGGTCTCTACGCAAAAGTTCGATTTTCAACTTGACATAGGGATAAGGGTGGAGACTCGATCGAATCAGAGACTGACTCTTAAGTACATTAAGTATATTTAAAATAGGCCTGATTTTGGCGGCTAACACCTTCAGCTTTGCATCCAACTAAGCAAGGATGCTATAACAGTTATCTGGAATGAAAACCGAACCAGTGTGTCACAGGTTAAGTCAACAACAAACATGGACAAAGGGAGCTGAGGGCGAAGGGATTTACCCGCCTCAGACTCTGACCTACCGCCCCTCAGGCTACCGCTACCCCTTCAGGATTTTTCGGAAGAATATTGTGCTAAAAGTATGCCTACGTACATTGTAGGTTAGGTGTGAATGAGCTCAAACTAGCTTATTTCAACCTAAGTATTTAAATGAAAAAGAAAAATAAGCCAAAAAACCTTAATTCTATCGAAAAATCGGACTTTTTGGCTTACCATCCTCTCAACTCAACCCCCATCAGCCGCCGGTACACCCTCCAGCCAGCCCCCTCAGAATCTGAAATTTTTATCACCCAGCCGCCGAAATGATAGCCCATGTCTGTCAACAGTAATAATGACAGTTCATCAGAATTAAAATCTCAAGAGGCTTTCCAGTCAGTTTCTGCTTGCATCACAACAGACAGTGCCTGCGAGACTGAGCATATGCCATCGTATTGCAAAACTGGCTGAAAAGTACCTAATATCCACTCTTAGCTCGGCGGATAAATTGGAGTAGTTTACTTTTGTGGAAGATTAAGAGAAACAAGCGCAAAGACGAAAGGCGGTGGGTGGGCGGGCGCTCGGAAAACTGTACCATAAAGTATGGCTTGCCATTGAATTGAAAGGTATAGATACCGAAAGCAGACACTCACGCAGTACTTGCATGCTGCCGAAAGGTTCAACAATAGCTAGGCTTGTTTAAGTAAATTAAGTATATTTTAAGTAAATTAAGTAAATTATTGTTGGTAAGTATAATTTACAAATTATAAATATAATTAACTTTTCCTGTTTTCGTAGAAATTTAATTTAATTATAATTTACTTACCAAATAATTTACTTGTATTAGTAAATTTGTAAAAAATGTAATTATAATTTACTTAGCAACAGTACTTGCTAGAACAGCTGTGATGAAACGGACTGCTTAACCCACTCTACTCTTAACTTTCCGCTTACCGACAAGGAAAACTGGGTTACACGCACAACGCTCAACGAACTTTACAGCTACAACCGATTTTGTTGAAGCTTCATTTTGCTCGATCAGCTGCAAACTGCGTATGAAGAGGCCAAAACGCAGTAAGACGTGATTTTACTACTTACGTATGACACTTGCACAGTAAGACGTTTTCTCAGCCAAAATGGCATTAATACATAAGGACAGAAGACAACTGGACACTGGAAAACAAGCAGACAATTAGTAGGCATCGCGCTCCTGTACAAACAAACAGATCGGAAGATTAGCAAAAAGAGCAGATCACAGGACAGCAGTCAGCAATTGGCTTTCGTATCTTTGGAGCGGTAAAAAATCCTAGCGCCATTCTGGAAATGACCTCTGCCTCTGCCCTGACTGGCACTGTAGCCAGGACGAGGTCGTGCCCTTGCCGGCAGAGGACTGCCGAACGACCCTCCCAACTGCTGCTGCACTCTGACGTCATTGGAACTTCCGAACGGTCCGTTACTGCCCAACATCGGCATTGGCATGTAGCCGCCGGCCGAAGAGCCGTTGATCAGGGGACTGGGGAAGGGGTAGGGCGGTCTGCTGCAGAATCTGTCTGACTTGAAACTGTGCGTAGAGCCCCAGCAACCTCCGCGACCTCTGCCTCTACCGCCACCTCCACCACGCATCGCTGCCGAGTTGAACCGCTGCTCCGGCGGCTTCTGCGAGTTCAAGAACACTTCGTCACAGTACATTCGGGAGACGTCGCGGCACTCGGCAAACCCATTCTCCACGTCTTCGCGCTCCAACACGCTTCTGGTAGTTTCCAGCAGTCTCTAAACCAAACCTTGACAGCTTTTCTGCATTATAAAATAAGTCGGAGCTCCCTTAGACGTCTACATACACGTGAAGAACACAATCAGATCGATGCTTGGCTAACAGAGGTAAGAGGGGAAACTATGTTTATTTTATGCTTAACCCAGTACCTCTTGTTCACTCTTTCAGAATCAGATCGATTTTGAAACCTTAGCCAGGTTTCAACTTCCTTAACTTCAACTTAACACAAAAAAGGCTAGTCATTTTCAATCTAGCACATGTATAGCGAAAGAGAAGTTATAAATGTCGTCACTGGGATGTAACCGAATAACACCGAATATGGATTATTCGCAGGCGCAATTGCAAAAATATACTGTCTAACTAATATTTCTTACTTTTGCTTTTTGATGATAAATAAGCTGTAGAGTGACGCATTGTTTGAATGCTATAAGATTTATCCATGTCTCAAACTAAAACAAGCCCTATTTGGTCGTTCAATATCGCAGATATTTAAGAGAAATCGGGGTTTTTGGAAGCTCTTTTTTTACATTTTTTGCTTGTTTTTAGCTCTAAAACGCTATTTTGCAGCTTAAAATAGCAATTTTTAGCGTCCTTACCGATAAAATGCTAAAAACGCATTTCCAGACGTTTTGGAACTTTTTGAAATTTTGGACCCCCTTTTGGGCGAACCCCCCTCGACCCCCCCCACCTGAGGAAACCCCCTCCCCCCAGGTCGGCCGGAGCTGTTACATGTATGCACCAGCAGACATGGGCAAAGGGGGGGCTGAGGGGGGTTGGCCCCCCATCAGGCTCTGATCTACCCCCCATCAGCCGGCCATTACCCCCCAACAGGAACTTTTGGGAAGAATTTTGTATAGAAAAATATGCCTGGAATAGGCGTAAGAGCTCAGAATAGTTAATTTAAAATTATTTTAATGAAAAATAAGCCAAAAAACCCTGATTTTCGCCAAAAATCGGACTTTTTTTTGGCTTACCACCCCCTCAGCCCCCATCAGGCGCTCCTACCCCCCTCAGCCCCCCTCAGGAATTGAAAATTCTACCCCCCATCAGCTGAAATGCTAGCCCATGTCTGTGCACCAGCACCGATTGCTGATGGATACCATGGACCGACAGTGCCCTAACGTAAGGTGCATCACAGTTTGGTGCCACTACCTAAATTTGCGGACCCTATCTTAATTGTATCCCTCAGTGCCTGACTTCTAATGATTTGATTGATCAGAAAAGTCAGAATTTGCTTACCCTTTCACTCTGCGTCTGCGCTCGGTTCGGGTCCAGTAGAACGGAATTAAAGAGAGCAAACAATCGAAGACGCAGATTTATGAGGCACTTAGAGACCTGAAAAAAGGCTCAGAACGTAGACAACTGCTATCATAGAGACACTTCACCTTCTGATCCAAGTTGAACGCCAGCCAGTCTTCCAGTATGAACAGGTTGGTGGCGGCCGCGTCGCCGAATTTCACTTCTCGCGCTAAAACAGTCGGCCACTGCTTTCTGGACACAGACAGAGTCGGTTTGTTTGTTGCTTGCAGTGATTGATTTCTCGACATAACAATAACGGCAGCGACTGAACTTTCAGTGGTCCACAACGGTGCCGAGAAATCAGCCAGCGCCAGTAAAAGACTAGAAAGAAAGCTACAGAAAGAGACTGACCGGAGTGCATTTGTGCATTAGAAACGGCAACGGCTGATAGCACAAGCGGCCCTGAGAACAGTGCAATTGTCGGCGCCGACATTGCCGTTACGCTTTTAACCTGAAACAAAACAAGCAGGTGTGAAGCAGGAGGTGGGTGGCGGGTGGCAACGCACCGTCAGTCCCATGTTCTCCAGTTGCTGCATTTCGTTGAAGACCACCCAAGAGACCGGGATTGCAGTGGGAGGCTCAAAGTCGTGGCCCGAATCGAAACCGCGCGGCTTTTTCTGAGAACCGTCCATCAGCTGTCGCTTGATTATGCAAGACGGATGCAGTTTAATGTGACTCTCCTTCCTAAACCACTTTACTTACTACTACCGGCGTACCGGTGGAGAACCCAAACCCAATAAATGTCGTTAAGTTGAGCGCCTGTCAGTTCCAACCTACCGCGTTCTTATTTTGGAGCACTTCTCGCGATTCTTCACCGACCCGACACCGGGATAAAGCCCAAAAGTGAGCGCGGCCTTTATCATCGACCAAGAGCTCGAGTTTTCATTCAGAAGCCGCCACGACCTGTCAGTGTCTCTGCCCAGCAGTCCCATGCGACTCAGATGCGACAACAACTGCTTCCTAGAAGTGGTCGGCCACACTGAGAGCAGACAGAAAAAGAAATTGGTGCCTACTTAACGCCTCGAATGTAGCTCATATTGCCGTAGCTGAGGAAGGTGCGTCTACAGAAGGCGCGGGTGGCCTTGCTGCCGGGCGTCTTCAGTCGCGTCTGCTCGAATTCGTAGAACGCTCGCAGTAGAATTACGTGGTCTGACATGTCCGACTTGCCCAACTCGTCTTTGGCTTCCAGTGCTGCCTGCCGGTCCTGACCGAGCGGCAAGTAGAAGGGGTCCTTGTGGGCCATCATAGCCGTTAGAGTGGTGACCGGGTCGACGCAACGCAATACAACGCCCATTAGAAGAAGACGGGACAGTCTCGGCTCCAGCGGAAGTTCAACCAGACTCAGACCTAGCGCGGTCAGTTTGTCGTTGGTGGTGAGAGCGCCCAACATCTGAAGAGAACATCAGTCAGTCAGTCAGTCAGTCAGTCAGTCAGTCAGTCAGTCTCACAATGGAATGTGTTATGTTATTTACCTTTAAATAATCGAACGAGTCTTCCACAACCTCTGCAGCTGGGGGTGTGGGTGCACGGCGCAAAAAATACTTGACGTCCGTGCCTTCGGGGGCTAGTCGGGTAGCGTGGAGACAGACCTCCTAAATCAGTTCACAAGTAGACAGCCGAACAGTTGACCGGAAGAACTGACGTGAATTGCTGTGCGAAGGATTTCGGGCTTCTGACTCGGCCGCATATTCTGGAATTCTTCTCTACTGTAGAGTCGGAAACAGAAACCGCTGCGAACGCGACCGGCCCTGTAATACTACTGAACATTACTCCAAAATTGATTGTCTTCCTCAATTCTGTCTTCCCCCACCATGCATCCTTATTCAGAAAATCCCTGCTAGGTAACAGACATCTGTTTCAGAAAAGGCAGCCGAAAGCCTTGACAAGACCGCGATCGGATGAGCAGCTGCCATTAAGGGCTGCCAGTTCAATACATAAAAATAGCCCGACCAGAATAGAAAACAAGCTACCGTCCTTTGCGTTGCTCGGCGTTGGCCTTCGATATCGGCACACACGTCAGCGAAGAAATATGCGTGTCGTGTTCGTAGCGTTTCTCTTTGACCTTGCCACAGTCTACCACAAAAACCACATCATCTATAGTCAGACTCGCCTCGGCTATATTGGTGGCGAGAATCTAAACAAGAAATTGCAACAGACAGAGACAGCTAGTAGAGAAGAGAAGACCGACCAATTTTCTAGTCCCCGGCTTGGCGTGCTCAAACGCCGCCTGCTGCTCTTCCGGTTCAGAGTTGAGTTCCGAATGTAGCAGATGCACCACTGGCGCGATTGCCCCGTCTCGCAGTTCGTCGCTGTGCAGCACTTTGTTATTCAGCGTTAGAATGTCGTCGTAGCCAGAGAGGAAGACTAATATGGCGCCTTAAACAGCAAACCCAAGCAGAATATACGTAGACCGACAAAGAGTAACTGACTGACCATCGACTTGCGAGTTCATTAAATAGCAGATGAGTGAGAAGGCCAGGTCCAGGTCCGGCTTATCGTCGGACGGTCTATTCAGTGCGTTGTACCAGTCCAGCCACTGGTCGTCGGTAATGTGGGGCGCACGGTCGGCTATCGGACCCTCCACAAAGTAGGGGCTCATCTCCACCGGCTCCAAGCTGAACACAGACGTGACACGGTCCGACAAAAGCTCTACCAACTTCAACTATGGGCTTAGTATGTAGGGGCGCGAATTTCTGGACCGAAACTTTGCGTTTTTCGGCTTTTTTTTAATTGACGTTTACGGATATTCCGGGTTTTACAAAACGTGTTTTTGGTAGGTATTTTCAGATCAAGCAAAATCGGTGATTTTAGGCTGAAATTATACAGTCTTATCGAAATCCAAAATTCGAGATACAAAAACGCTTGCTTCCCAGACAAAATGTAGGCGTTTTCTCACTGTAGAACGTCCAATTTGGCTTGCAACCAAACTTTAACAATTTAAAATAATGTATCCGGTTGGTTATTGAAGTAACCAGATTTAGAACTTGTTGTGTAGCTTCTTGAAGAATTAACAAAAAAAAAGTTATCGGATACAGACAGCAGTTACAAATGTTGGTAGTTATTTATCGTTATGAAGTTCTCAGATGGGTTACAAAAATAAATTAAACAGCTAAATATTGAGCGTTTCGTCCACAACATTTACATATTTTTCCGTACAATGCAAACGCACTAAAATTGATTAATTATTGGCGCTTTTTCCACAGAAGCTGTTTTCGGATATTTTTCGGACATTCTTTAGTTTCTTAGATATTTTACCGATTTTCGGTCGCACTTAATACTCGGCTTTATTCCTGATAACTTAGAAGAAATTCGTGTCCCTAATAGTGCACGTATTCAGAATAATTTTGTCTTTCGTTTCAGAATAAGTAATGGTTAATGCGTGCGTGCAATTGCGTAGTTCAACTTACCAAGAAGGAACAGGAGAGAGGGGCGCAGTTTCAATCTGGTACTGATCGTCCAGTACTAGCACGTCAGGACTGGTGTCACTGCAACTGGAAGCGCCACTCTGATCCAAGTGCTGCACGGTCGGAGTGCCGTCTGCAGTTCCAGAGTTGTCACCACCGACAGCGCCGTTTAGCTGCGAAGAGGAGGCTTCGTCGGCACGGTCCCAATCCAGGGTTTCAGTACTGCTCGAGCACTGCGGAGTGGCCGTCCAGACGTCGGGCGCGAACGCCTTTAGCGGCTGAGAGAAGGCGATGCCGAGTCCGAACCGACGCTGTTTCAGCTGCTCCAGCGCTGTCTGGTCGAGAATTCCTGTGTAATCGGTCCTAAATGTCTTCGTCAGCCAATTACAGCGTACTGGTATAGTAATGTGAAATTTGTGACACAACCATGGTTCCGATACCTGAGTGTTTAATCGAAATGATACCACAATTATGAAGTCGGCTAACGGTTGATGGTGGCATCGATACCACTTTAAGTGGAGAAAGTGTCTGACTGTAAAATGACACTTACATGCGAAGCACGTCTTCTAGATAATAGTCTTCGACGTGAAACAAACGGAAACCAACTGAAACTTTCACATACATAAACTGACATAAAAACCGTCTGCTACAAATAAAATACTACAGAGCATGGGATTCCTCCTATTCGCCGAACACAGAGCATATAATATGTAACAGGTCATCCGCCGAAGGGGGATGGGGGTTGGAGGGTCTGAGCCCAAATTCTAGGGAGGAATTGGGCACTAAAACACGCTCAAAATCGCAATTTTTCGGCCTAAAAATCGTCAGTAAATCGCTAATTTGGTCTAATTTAGCTAAAAAACTGCTGTTTTACACAGGCGCGTAATTTTTGTGTCTGAAATTGCAAAAATCGCAAAAATTTGCTCAAAAAATTACTTGACAGAAAATTGGAGGAGGCGG
>JASANB010003100.1:0-25518 GCA_030248155.1 Sabatieria punctata | reverse complement strand
GAAATCTAAACAGAGTGGTACCGGTACCGGTAACAACGCGAAGGTAGGGGTACCATATATGGTACCACCACAGACCCCGAACGTGGGTCCATACGGTGCCGGCACCTTATATGGTGTCGGTACCACAAGCGGCGTTAAGTGCCTGACTGATATATAGTGACTGTGTATGGACGGTATATGGTGCCGGTACCATATGGTACCACACATACATGTAACAGGTCCCGGCTGAACAAGCGGAGGGGGGTAGGGGGTTTTTTCAGTCGGGTGGGGTGTCGAGGGGGTTTCGCCCAGAGGGGGGTACCAAATTTCAAAAAGCTCCAAAACGCCTGGAAATGCGTTTTTAGCACTTTTTTCCATGCCGGGACGCTAAAAATCGCCATTTTTAGCTGCCAAATAGCGTTTTAGAGCTAAAAACAAGCAAAAAACGACAAATGGGCTTAAAAAACACCGATTTCTCTCAAACATCAGCAGTGGAAACGCCAAATCCGGTTTCCAATGGTTTTCAAGCGAATTTTAAGCTAAATTTCTGAACAAGTTTGTTAGTTACTGGAGCCGCTACTAGTACTTGTATTTCTGGGTCCGGGGTACCTTAACCTGTCTCGGGCGGGGGGTGAGGGGGTTGGCTCCTTTCCAGCAGGGGGTAACCCCCCTAGTACGTATGTATGATACCACGAGCCTAGGTACCGGTACCATATGGTGTCTATTCAGATAGACTGAAAAACAAGCTCTACAATGTATTTACCCAGGTTTGGCTTTGGTTTGGCCCCAGGTTAGCGTTTTTAAACGATTTTTAGCCGACAATTGGAATTTTTACGGTTTTTAGTACCCCTCCCATAGAATTCCTCGGCGGTCCCGGACGGAAAATTTTCGCTTATTTAACGGCAAATTACTAGGCCTTTTTTGGACTTTTTTCTACGTAGTAAGTAATTGGTCTAACTCTTATCCAGCAAGAATAGAAATTGCCAACCATAGTCTGCGGCCACCGTAAAAACTAGAGTGAGAACTGGTATTGGGTGTATGGGGGTGTTTTCCAGGTATTGGTATTGGGTTTTTAGGTATTGTTCGCACTCTAGTAAAAACAGAGACATGCCACGCAATATTAATAAGCTAAAAAGCACAAGTAAGGTAGTGACTATTATAAATGCATTCTTGACAGAACGCAGCTCCGAACAGCCACATCTTTTGTGAGACATTCTTGCAGACAGACAGACAGACACACAAAAAGCCGGCGTGCTAGAGAGATTAAAGCAGAGAAATACCAACTGTGTAACGTCTTTAAGTCGACATGCAGACATTGCCTTAAGCCACAACTGCAGTAAGAGCCAAACCATTCCTGATGGGGGTTGTGGCTGAGAGCTTGAAGGGGAGTGAACCCCCATCAGCCCCCTTTTGCCCATGTCTGGTGCCCAGACATGGGCTAGCATTTCGGCTGAGGGGGGGTAGAATTTTCAATTCCTGAGGGGGGGGGGCTGAGGGGGGGTAGGAGCGCCTGAGGGGGGGCTGAGGGGGTGGTAAGCCAAAAAGTCCGATTTTTGGCCAAAATCAAGGTTTTTGGGCTTATTTTTCATTAAAATAAGCTAAAATAAGCTATTCTGAGCTCATTTACACCTAATCCAGTCATATTTTTATCATAATTTTCTATACAAAATTCTTCCAAAAAATTCTTGAGGGGGGGAGGTAGCGGGCGGCTGAGGGGGGGTAGGTCAGAGCCTGAGGGGGGCCAACCCCCCCTCAGCCCCCCCCCTTTGCCCATGTCTGCTGGTGCCCTACATGTAACAGGTCATCCGCCTCACGCACGGGGTAGGGGGTTTGGCGCCGGCCGGGTGTGAGGGTCTGAGCCCAAATTCTAGTGAAGGGGTCCAGCTAAAAATCGTAAAAAACTCTAATTTGGGCTCAAGTACAGTTAAATAGCGCTGTTTTGGAGGCGATTGTTGCAATTTTAGTGTGTGAAATTCTAAAAAATCGCACAAATTTTCTTAAAAATTTTTTTGCCAGCAAAATCGGAGGGCGTCGGAAAAATTTAGCCTAAGTCAAGTCGAGTGAGGGGCAGACCCCCTGTTAGATGTATAGTTAGTAGGTAGATCTGTGCAGACATGGGCTAGCATTTCGGCTGAGGGGGGGGGTAGAATTTTCAAATCCTGAGGGGGGGCTGACGGGGGGGGGGTACGTCAGAGCCTGAGGGCGGCCAACCCCCCTCAGCCCCCCCCCCTTTGCCCATGTCTGGATCTGTGATTGATTGCAGTAAAACTTTGCAGGTGATCAAAATAGTACGGGATCGACGGAGCCAGATGCGCCGGAGGCTATCGCGTCGCAACTTGAAAAAGTTGCCCACAAGGAAGTACAAGAAAGGTGCCGTGTATGCTCTGCTCTGTAGACATAAATAATATAATCAGTCAGCAACTTAATGCCGTTTGAAGTACCGGTGCCTAGGGTAGGAGTACCATATTATACATTAATATACATAATATTGTATAATATTATACAGGATCCGTCAAAAAACAACTCCGCAGATTTTTCGCTGTAGCAACCGCAAATCTCAACCGATTTGAATGAATCCTTTTTTAAATGAAAGATAAAGAAATTCTTAAAAGATTGCTGAAATTTTTATTAATGTACATACTCTGCTTAGTTCCTGAGATATTGGCTCTCAAAATCGAAACAGTGATTTCGACAATTAACAGGAGGGATTTTTATTAATTCCGTTGCACTTCATAATAAAATGGATTCCTCCTACTGCTAAGGACTATTGGAGGCTTTACAGGTGACACAGAAACTCGGTTTACTTCAACACTAAAGTATCATTAGCCCCAGCAGTAGGGATCTGCTTTATTATTAAGTGCAATGGAACAATATAAATCCCTCCTGTTAATTGTCAAAATCACTGTTTTGACTTCGAGAGCGAATATCTCAGGAACTAAGCAGAGTACATTAATAAAAGTTGCGCCAATCTTTCAAGAATTTATTTATCTTTCATTTAAAAAAAGGATTCATTCAAATCGGTTGAGATTTGCGGTTGCTACAATAGAAAGTCTTTTTTGACGGTCCTTGTATATAGTACCGGTACCATTATATTGTCTGAAGTGCCTGACTGTAAAAAAATCTGTTTTAGGCGAAGAACCCGACACCTGTCCAATTTGCCTGGACGAATTCGAAGAGGGAGATAAGCTGCGCGTGCTGCCCTGCAAACATGGTTGGTACTTTCACTAAAATACCTACACATACGTAGATGGTGGTGTGTAAAGCAGGTGCCAGTCTGTTTTGTTGCGCAATAATAATGGCGCTTCACTGCCGAGCCGCCGCATAAAGCTATCTCTAGCTTATCTTCAAGGGACTGGCGCAATGCTTGCTATTAATTTTCTAACAACACAGCTTTTCACAAATTTCCTCAGCTCTTGTCAGAGTTATGTAGAAGCTTAGGTTTTTCTGCGTAATTGCACGTACACATTTTTTGCGTCGCAATAGTGATGGCGACGAAGTTGGATTGATGACGATCTTTGTGAACCTGTTTTCGCCAAATCAACTAACAGTTAGCAGATTTGAGGCCACAATTATACTCTCCTTACATGTAACAGCTCTGGGAGATGAGGTTTTCCTCAGGTGGGGGGGGGGGCCAAAATTTCAAAAAGCTCCAAAACGCCTGGAAATGCGTTTTTAGCACGTTTTTTTCAGTAAGGACGCTAAAAATCGCTGCCAAATAACGTTTTAGAGGTAAAAACAAGCAAAAAATGACAGAAAGGGCTTCCAAAAACATTGATTTGTTTTAAATATCAGCAGCGGAAACGCCAAATTCGGTTTCCAAAGGCTTTTCAAGCGAATTTTAGGCTAAAAATTAGTGATTTCTGAGCTAGTTTGCTAATACTGGAGCCACTACCACCACTCGTATTTTTTGGTCGGGGGGTGGGGGTCCCTTAACCTGTCTGGGGGGGATGGGGGTGGGGGGTGAGGGGGGTTTGGCCTTTCCAGCTGGGGTGAGTAACCCCCCAAACCCCCCCTAGTACATGTATGCCCAGAGTGGTTGTAGGGATTCATTCTATTGATTGCGCAGTATGCTAACGAGAAAACATGACAGTTCTGTATGTACAGTATTTTTATCAGGGGGAGGTAAACCGAAAAATATTTTTGGGTCGGGGGTCCCTTAACCTCTCTCGGGGGGTGAGGGGGGTTGGTCTTTCAGCAGGGGGGAGCCCCTAGTACATGTATGATAGTCTCATAGTGATCAGTTACTAATTACAACCGTATTTCAGTCTACCACTGTAAGTGCGTGGATCCGTGGCTCACCAAGAACCGCAAAGTTTGTCCCGTCTGCAAACGGAAAGTGGCTTCGGGCGGCGATTCGAGCGATTCCGACTCGGACGCAAATCCGCCGGGCCGACAGAGCGAACGAGCCCCTCTACTTGCGCCCAATACTCTTAATGTAACCCGGTTTTGCTTTGTTTATCTATTTATTTAAATCTCTAAACGTTCGTATTCTGCGCAGGCGTGCAAAAGAGTAACTCGAACAACTTGTTCAAAGCAACGCCCAACAGATATGGGGATAGGAGGTGCGACCTACAGTTGGTAGGTATACCTGAACCTGAACCTGAAACCTGGGTATTAACCTGAAAATTGTGAACCTGAACCTGAACCTACTTGAAAATAAAAGTACTTACCTGACACCTACTAGGTCGGTACCTACTTTTCAGGTTTTTCTTGTCTTAAACTTCCCGGTACAGGTAGCACATACTGTCAGTTGGTTAGATCAGATATTGTTTGACGCTCTACAGTTTTGTTCTTAAAAATAATTAGCGTGAAGCGTATAATGCACATTATCTGCACCTACGTGTACTGCAACTTTAAAAATGAAGGTGATTATAGAGAAAAGCCCCATCGGGAAATTGACTTTATGAAAGTTTATCTATGCCTAATAAGCCTAAGCTTTAGTTTGTTTGTTGAACGTAAGCTTAAACGTCAGCTAGTAGAACTTATGTAAGCCTGAGGCTTAGCTTAATGCCGGAACTTAGAGTTTGAAATGAACGTTTGTGGAGTGCGTGGGGTGCGTGCCTGGCGATCGGTCCGTCATACCACAAAAAATTGTCTGGCGTTTTTCTCGTTTTTGTCGAATTGTTGGTTTGTAAATTTCGATTGCTTTGAACATGGATCGTTTTCTTAAGAAAAGGAACAGGAGCGCTATTGATTTAGCTCATATCCGAAAATTTGTCTTTATTTGAAAGTACCTGAACCTGAACCTGACACCTGGGTACTTTTGAAAAATATACCTGAACCTGAAATTGGATTTTAGAGATACCTGAACCTGGACTTACCTGAAATTTGGTGGTACCTACCAACTGTAGTGCGACCTACCCCCTCCCCCTCAGAAATTGTTTAGGAAGAATTTTGTATAGAAGTATGCCTTAGACGGTCGGGCACTTAACGCCATGTACGGTATCCCTACCTCATGGGTACCGGTACTATATGGTACGAAATCTGAACAGAGTGGTACCATAATGGTACCGGTACCAACGCAACGCGAAGGTAGGGTTCCCATATATGGTGCCAGAAGCCTAGGTACCGGCACCATATATGCTCTTGAGTGCCTGACTGTTAGGTTAGGTGCAAATGAGCTGAAAATAGCTTATTTTAGCGAAAAATAAACACGAAAACCTTGATTGTAGCAAAAAATCCGGCTCTTTGGCTTACCGTCCCCTCAGCCCCCTCAGGATTTGAAAATTTAGTGGAATGCTAGGCCATGTCTGACGGCCAGTAGTACAGTCCGGCACTTAACGCCGTTTATGGTACCGACACCGTATGGTACTGCTACCTAAGGTAGTGGTACCATATATGGAACCCCCATCTTCGAGCCCTGTGGTGGTACCATATATCGTCGCCACTATGGTAAAACGAGCCAAGTAACAGAAAGTCGAGAAAATCGCCTTTTAAATATTTGTTACATTTTCGTGAATTAGCTTCAATATCAGTTTAAATATTTTTTACCTAAAATACAAGTACATAATTGGTGTGCAAAACATTCTACATGTGTTACTTGTGTTAAATTTAGTCAGCTAACAGGAAAAGCACAAAGCACTTGGCTCATTTTACCAGGATCACCTGGTGATGTCCGTGCACATGCCTTCGGTTACATGGCTGTATCTCCTGACACAGAGCCAATTTCGACTTGGTTCCTTCGCCAAAACGTTTTTAGATTCTGTAGCTATTGTTTTTCGCACTTAACTCCATTTTTTTCATTTTGTTACTTGGCTCGTTTTACCATAGTGGCGACGATATATGGTACCGGTACCATATGGTACCCCAACCTTCGCATTGGTACCGGTGCCGGTACCATATATGGTACCACTCTGTTCAAATTTCGTACCATATATGGTACCCCAACCTTCGCATTGGTACCGGTGCCGGTACCATATATGGTGCCACTCTGTTCAAATTTCGTACCATATATGGTACCCCAACCTTCGCATTGGTACCGGTGCCGGTACCATATATGGTACCACTCTGTTCAAATTTTGTACCATATATGGTACCCCAACCTTCGCATTGGTACCGGTGCCGGTACCATATATGGTACCACTCTGTTCAAATTTCGTACCATATATGGTACCCCAACCTTCGCATTGGTACCGGTGCCGGTACCATATATGGTACCACTCTGTTCAAATTTCGTACCATATATGGTACCCCAACCTTCGCATTGGTACCGGTGCCGGTACCATATATGGTACCACTCTGTTCAAATTTCGTACCATATATGGTACCCCAACCTTCGCATTGGTACCGGTGCCGGTACCATATATGGTACCACTCTGTTCAAATTTCGTACCATATATGGTACCCCAACCTTCGCATTGGTACCGGTGCCGGTACCATATATGGTACCACTCTGTTCAAATTTCGTACCATATATGGTACCCCAACCTTCGCATTGGTACCGGTGCCGGTACCATATATGGTACCACTCTGTTCAAATTTCGTACCATATATGGTACCACTCTGTTCAAATTTCGTACCATATATGGTACCCCAACCTTCGCATTGGTACCGGTGCCGGTACCATATATGGTACCACTCTGTTCAAATTTCGTTCCATCTATGGTACCCCAACCTTCGCATTGGTACCGGTGCCGGTACCATATATGGTACCACCTCTGTTCAAATTTCGTACCATATATGGAACCCCAACCTTCGCAATGGTACCGGTGCCGGTACCATATATGGTACCACTCTGTTCAAATTTCGTACCATATATGGTACCCCAACCTTCGCATTGGTACCGGTGCCGGTACCATATATGGTACCACTCTGTTCAAATTTCGTACCATATATGGTACCCCAACCTTCGCATTGGTACCGGTGCCGGTACCATATATGGTACCACTCTGTTCAAATTTCGTACCATATATGGTACACCAACCGTCGCAGTGGTACCGTCGACGGTACCATATATGGTACCTCTCTCTTCAAATTTCGAACCATATATGGTACCCCAACCTTCGCATTGGTACCGGTGCCGGTACCATATATGGTACCACTCTGTTCAAATTTCGTACCATATATGGTACCCCAACCTTCGCATTGGTACCGGTGCCGGTACCATATTTTCTTAATGGTACCACTCTGTTCAAATTTCGTACCATATATGGTACCCCAACCTTCGCATTGGTACCGCTGCCGTTAACAAATATGTTAACAATAAGGACAAAAATCGTACCATATATGGTACCACAACCTTCGCATTGGTAGTGGTACCATATATGGTACCACTCTGTTCAAATTTCGTACCATATATGGTACCACTCTGTTCAAATTTCGTACCATATATGGTACCACTCTGTTCAAATTTCGTACCATATATGGTACCCCAACCTTCGCATTGGTATGGTGCCGGTACCATATATGGTACCACTCTGTTCAAATTTCGTACCATATATGGTACCCCAACCTTCGCATTGGTACTGGTGCCGGTACCATATATGGTACCACTCTGTTCAAATTTCGTACCATATATGGTACCCCAACCTTCGCATTGGTACCGGTGCCGGTACCATATATGGTACCACTCTGTTCAAATTTCGTACCATATATGGTACCACTCTGTTCAAATTTCGTACCATATATGGTACCACTCTGTTCAAATTTCGTACCATATATGGTACCCCAACCTTCGCATTGGTACCGGTGCCGGTACCATATATGGTACCACTCTGTTCAAATTTCGTACCATATATGGTACCCCAACCTTCGCATTGGTACCGGTGCCGGTACCATATATGGTACCACTCTGTTCAAATTTCGTACCATATATGGTACCCCAACCTTCGCATTGGTACCGGTGCCGGTACCATATATGGTACCACTCTGTTCAAATTTCGTACCATATATGGTACCACTCTGTTCAAATTTCGTACCATATATGGTACCACTCTGTTCAAATTTCGTACCATATATGGTACCCCAACCTTCGCATTGGTACCGGTGCCGGTACCATATATGGTACCACTCTGTTCAAATTTCGTACCATATATGGTACCCCAACCTCGTCATTGGTACCGGTAGCCGGTACCATATATGGTACCACTCTGTTCAAATTTCGTACCATATATGGTACCCCAACCTTCGCATTGGTACCGGTGCCGGTACCATATATGGTACCACTCTGTTCAAATTTCGTACCATATATGGTACCCCAACCTTCGCATTGGTAATTGGTGCCGGTACCTTTTATGTTACCACTCTGTTCAAATTTCGTACCATATATGGTACCCCAACCTTCGCATTGGTACCGGTGCCGGTACCATATATGGTACCACTCTGTTCAAATTTCGTACCATATATGGTACCCCAACCTTCGCAGTGGTACCGGTGCCGGGACCATATATGGTTCCACTCCGTTCAACTTTCGTACCATATATGGTTCCACTCTGTTCAAATTTCGTACCATATTTGGTACCACTCTGTTCAAATTTCGTACCATATATGGTACCCCAACCTTCGCATTGGTACCGGTGCCGGTACCATATATGGTACCACTCTGTTCAAATTTCGTACCATATATGGTACCCCAACCTTCGCATTGGTACCGGTGCCGGTACCATATATGGTACCACTCTGTTCAAATTTCGTACCATATATGGTACCCCAACCTTCGCATTGGTACCGGTGCCGGTACCATATATGGTACCACTCTGTTCAAATTTCGTACCATATATGGTACCACTCTGTTCAAATTTCGTACCATATATGGTACCCCAACCTTCGCATTGGTACCGGTGCCGGTACCATATATGGTACCACTCTGTTCAAATTTCGTACCATATATGGTACCCCAACCTTCGCATTGGTACCGGTGCCGGTACCATATATGGTACCACTCTGTTCAAATTTCGTACCATATATGGTACCCCAACCTTCGCATTGGTACCGGTGCCGGTACCATATATGGTACCACTCTGTTCAAATTTCGTACCATATATGGTACCCCAACCTTCGCATTGGTACCGGTGCCGGTACCATATATGGTACCACTCTGTTCAAATTTCGTACCATATATGGTACCCCAACCTTCGCATTGGTACCGGTGCCGGTACCATATATGGTACCACTCTGTTCAAATTTCGTACCATATATGGTACCCCAACCTTCGCATTGGTACCGGTGCCGGTACCATATATGGTACCACTCTGTTCAAATTTCGTACCATATATGGTACCCCAACCTTCGCATTGGTACCGGTGCCGGTACCATATATGGTACCACTCTGTTCAAATTTCGTACCATATATGGTACCCCAACCTTCGCATTGGTACCGGTGCCGGTACCATATATGGTACCACTCTGTCCAAATTTCGTACCATATATGGTACCCCAACCTTCGCATTGGTACCGGTGCCGGTACCATATATGGTACCACTCTGTTCAAATTTCGTACCATATATGGTACCCCAACCTTCGCATTGGTACCGGTGCCGGTACCATATATGGTACCACTCTGTTCAAATTTCGTACCATATATGGTACCCCAACCTTCGCAGTGGTACCGCTGCCTGTACCATATATGGTACCACTCTGTTCAAATTTCGTACCATATATGGTACCCCAACCTTCGCATTGGTACCGGTGCCGGTACCATATATGGTACCACTCTGTTCAAATTTCGTACCATATATGGTACCGGCACCTTAAATCGTCGTACCGGCACCCATTCATGGGTAGGAGTACCATATATGGTACCACCACAGGCCCCGAAGGTGGGGGTACCATATATGGTGCCACTCCCCTTGGTACCGGTACCATATATAGTACCGGCACCTTATATGGTGTCGGTACCGTAAACGGCGTTAAGTGCCTGACTGTAGCAGAGCTGTTTTAGGTAGGCAACTCCACTTTCTACTCTCCGCAGTACCAGTCGACCGAGCCGAGACAGGGTGTCTATGTCTCTCCTCCCTCCAGTCCCGAGACCGACCAACCGGGAACCTCCACCTCTTCTCGACGCCAAGGTACCTGCTCGTTTGACTGATTGGCTTGCTTTCGCTTCTGTCCTCCTTGCTTGCTAGACCAGAGTTCTTCTCCCAGCCTTACTTTACTTTTACAAGCAGGCACTTAACGCCGTTTATGGTACTGACTTATCGTACCACCACGTTCGGCCACTCTACCATACATACATGGGCCGGAAAAATCCGGAGGGGGTGGTATGGAGACCTTGGGGGGGGGGGGGTCCCGAAAAAAAGGCAAAAAAACGCCTATTTTGCCTTAAATTAGCGAAAATTTTCTCCCTCCGGGAGGGGGGTATCCCCGGCCGAGGGGGTGGTATTGGCCGGCGAGGGGAGGGGTATTCCCCCAATACCGCCGCACGGCCCATGTATGCTATCATATGGTGTGAAATCTGAATGTACTGGTACTATTATGGTACCGGTACCATACATGTAACAGGTCATCCGCCCAAATGGAGAGCTGGTTTGCGGTATCTGAGCCCAAATTTTTGGAGGGGTTGGGCACTAAAAACGCTCAAAAATTGAGAAAATCGCAATTTTTCGGCTTAAAATCGTCAAAAATCGCTCTAATTTGGGCTCAAACACAGCTAAAAGTGCTTTACAGGCGATTTTTGGCAATTTTTTGTGTCTGAAATTGGAAAAAATTACTTACCAGAAAAATCGGAGGAGGGTCGGAAAAAATCGTCTCGGGGGGGGGGGCGAGGTCCCATCCAGGGGGTCTGACCCCCTGTTACATGTATGACCGGTGCAGTTACCAATTCGATGGTAGGAGGGGTACCATCTATGGTACGAACTCTGAGCAGAGTGGTACCATATATGGTGCCGGTGGTACCACTACAGTGGCCGAATGTGGGGTACCATGTTTGGTGCCGGCAACTTATATGGTGTCGGTACCATAAACGGCGTTAAGTGCCTGACTGTACTAGGCATTTTCTTTTTTTAGCTGAATAGCTCTGCTTTGATTGGTTGCCAGGCCGAACTAACGAGCCAATCGGTAGTCTAGAGAGCTTCTACTAACGGCCTCGTTTCAGGCCGGGTTGTAGACGGCTTCACACGGGCCAGTGTCTCGGATGAGACCGACAGTTTTACAGGCAGTCAAGAACCGCTGATTCCGTCGCCGCCCCGCCCCAAACGAACTCGCGGTGGCGGCGCCGATAACTCCGCCTACGTGGAGCAGGAATCGCCGCACTCGAAGCGTAAAAGCGCCCACGTCGACGGCTACGACGACAGCGACCAATCGGATAAGGAGTTGCCGTCGACGACCGCTCGCCCTGGCGGCCAGCGAAAGAAACAGTTAAAGAAGAAACGCAACAAAGTGGTGCCAAAATCGAGTGCCAGCGCGCCGGCCAGTTTGCCCGATATTTCTAATTTGACCGAAGAGGAACAACAACCTGAAGTTCATCAGGTTACGGTGGCGGTGGAGCCTGATAATCAGCCTACAGAGCCTCCTAGCCGTGTTTGAATTCACTTGCCTTTTTCGGCTAGTGTTTGGCTCGGGCTAAGGAGTTCAAAAGTCCTATTAGTGTCATGTTTTTTCTTCGCTCTGTTCTATCTAAGTGAGACCAAATCTTTTGTAAATAGGTTCTGTTGGAGACATTAGAAACTGTCTCTGGTATTATTGTTGGGCTAGTCAGAATGCTTTTTGTCTCAGTGTACTGTACTGTACTGTACTGACAGTACGATGGTGTGTTTACAGAGAGCTGCATATTAATCACGCTGTGATTTAGCCCGTGCTATGTACACATTGTGCGCACCACTGTGTCAAGATGAAGGAAGAGAAGAATAAAATATTCCCATATTTGCGTCTGAAAGAAAATATTGAGTTTTGAGTGCTGGCTATTCATAAAATAACTTGGAACATGAAAAATTCTGAACTTTTAATTATGCATTTATTTTTATACAAAAGTACCAAGCTTCAAAGCACTAGATATCTTAAATGGGACCAACTATTCTGTTGGTTCTTCAAAAAATGTTTATGAACATGAAAATTTCTGACCTAGTAATTATGTGATGCTTTATGTTTTGTCGAGGTTCTTAATAGCTAGTCCTGCAACGCAAACTGGACGGGTTTTTGGTAAATATGCCCGTTCACAGTAAATTACTGTAAAAAGTATGCATATGTTTTTCAAGCGATGTCAGTCTCTGCAATGGAGGCATCACTGGTCTTTGAAGAGCATACAAGGACCGGAAAAATCCGGAGGGGGTCTGCAGACCGAAAAAAGCCCAAAAAACGCCTATTTTGCCTTAAATGACCTCTGGGAGGGGACGGGTATGGGCCGGGGAGGGGGTAAACCCCCCTTACCCCCCGGGCCATGTATGTTGAAGACATACATGTAACAGGTCATCCGCCGATGGGAGACGGGGGTTGGGGGGGTCTGGCGCCGGCCGGGGGGTCTGAGACAAAATTTTGGGGGAGGGGGGTGGGCACTAAAAAACGCTCAAAAATCGAGAAAAATCGCAAGCTAAAAATCAGCTAAAAAGTGCTGTTTTGCAGGCGATTTTCGCAATTTTTGTGTGTGGAAGTGTAAAAAATTGCAAAAATTTGCTCGAAAATTTACTTGCCAGAAAAATCGGAGGGGGGGTCGGTGAAATCGTCTCGGGGGGGGCATCTGGGGGGGTCTGGCCTAAGTCGGGTGGGGGGCAGACCCCTCAGACACCCCCCCTGTTACATGTATGGTTGAAGAGTATCAAAACGTAAATTAGGATGGTTAATAAATGCCATGTTCTCTCTGATTTATTGTTCATCCTACTTACTGAAACTGTCTAGGAAGGTACAGGGTGTCTCAAAAAAAATGATCACATTTCTTTTTACTGCCATTTCCGTAAATTTTGACCAAATAGGCTGAAATTTGGACCATAGGTGCCAAAACTCGTGCAATTTTATGTGTTAAAGTTTGGTGCACTAGGCTTGACTCATTCCCGAGAAATTTCAAAAAAAGTGAAATTTGGTAATTTCAATAGTGAAAGGCGGTCACCGAAAAATGGAAACATTTCCTTTTCCTATATCTTTTTTAATTTTTGACGGAATTGGATGAAATTTGGAGTGTAAACGCAGAAGTTCAGGGTAATTCGTGTGTAAGAAGTTGACGCATGAACTCCAACGCTATCGTTAGAGTTTAGGCGATAATGTAATGTAACGTTTTTTCGGTGACCGGCTTTTGGTATTGGAATTACCAAATTTCACTTTTTTTGAAATTTCTCGAGAATTGGTCAAGCCTAGTGCACCAAATTTTAACACATAAAATTGCCCGAGTTTGGGCACCTATGGTCCACATTTCAGCCTATTTGGTCAAAATTTGCGGAAATGGCAGTGAAAAGAAATGTGATCATTTTTTCGGTGACCGGCTTTCACTATTGATTTAACAAATTTCACTTTTTTTTAAATTTCTCGGGAATGAGTCAAGCCTAGTGCACCAAACTTTAACACATAAAATTGCACGAGTTTTGGCACCTATGGTCCAAATTTCAGCCTATTTGGTCAAAATTTGCGGAAATGGCAGTAAAAAGAAATGTGATCATTTTTTTTGAGACACCCTGTATCTAAAAAATCCTTTTATTTCTTCAATGATGCCATTTTTTTCATCTAAAAACGCTAAATGTATGTAGATGTCAGGATTTTTTACAGAAGCAGCATTGTCTAACCTGGATAAGGAGCTGAAGTTGTCTCAGAAGTACAACAGACATGACCAAACGATGGGTATGGCAATTTGTCAAGGTGCTCTAATTGGTAACAGTAATACCCTGTTGGACAAGCATTGGTTTTGGCAGAGTTGCAGCCATCCTTGTTTGAAAACTTTGACCGATTAGGACAAAATAGTTCTGCAAATTGGAATTTGACACTGTGAAGGAGCTGTGGGTCTTTTTCAAACAGAGAACATATATGCAATGAGTTATTTAAGAGCCAGAGCATGTAAGAAGGGCAAAATCATGTAAAGTAGCTATGTCTAAATAGAGCAACATCATACTACAGGGTGTCTCAAAAAATGATCACATTTCTTTTTACTGCCATTTCCGCAAATTTTGACCAAATAGGCTGAAATTTGGACCATAGGTGCCCAAATTCGGGCAATTTTATGTGTTAAAGTTTGGTGCACTAGGCTTGACTCATTCCCGAGAAATTTCAAAAGTGAAATTTGTTAAATCAATTGTGAAAGCCGGTCACTGAAAAAATGATCACATTTCTTTTCACTGCGATTTCCGCAAATTTTGACCAAATAGGCTGAAATTTGGACACTTTCAAAAATCGAGTTTTTTGCGCTTTTCGGTCACCCACCAAACTTTGTCTAGCTGTCATTCACAATTCTGTCGGCCAATTATTACCAGTTATGGCTCATTTGAAAACTAATGTCACGTGTTCCATGACGGTTTTGTTAATGGTCAAAAATTTCGAGGCATTATGTGCAATTTATCCTGGACTTTGGTGAGTCGTATCTCAAAAGCGAATTATTTGCTAAAGCAGCTGAAAGCAGATTCGGAGTCTCCGTTCGTTTCTGCGTGTTCAAAATTAGGTGGGTGACCGAAAAGCGCAAAAAAACCGGATTTTTGAAAGTATCTGACCACCCTACAGATCGTTTGACTGTCAGATTGCAACTCCATATAAATATGGTTGGTACCGTTAGACGCACAAAAGAACGGAGATTCCGAATATGATAGTCACTTTTTGAGATACCATGTTCAATTTTAAGATATGGCCTGTTAACGTTTATGGCGAATTGCACAAGATCAGACCAATTTTTTGAAAATCTGACAGAAGCGCTTGAAACTACTTGAAATGGTCTTTCTAACGAGCCATAACTGATAAAATTTGGTCCACAGACTAGTGAACCGCAGCCGTTCAAATTTAGGGTGGCGCCACTGGAGAGTGCGAAAATCCCGATTTTCGAGGGTCCATAACTTGGGTTCAAATGCAGCTAGAGAAAATCGGATGGCAAACTTTTTCATTTCTTTTCAAGGTCTACAATCCCTGAAAGTTTCACATCTGTGCAGTGATTTTGAAAAATGAGCTGTACAGAGGTCTTCGCGTCAATGTTCGATTTTTTCGTGGACCGACTCTTAAAAAAGTGCCCAAATTGAGCAAATCGTTTCTTTGCATTTTTGCTTTATCAAAGCATGTATCACATTTTTTCATCGCTGTTGACAGTCTGGAACAAAGTTATTCAGTCATTCAGTATGTAAGGATTTTCTACTCATATACTAACTAACGAACAACAGTTCGTCAAAATCCCTGACATACGTACATAGCCGGTACCTATAACGGCGTTCAGTGGGTAGGGTAGGGGTACCATAACGGCGTTGAGTGCCTGACTGTGTATGTTGCTACTGTACTACACGTATGCTTTGTCAGCTGAGTACTGTAGCTCTGCTTTGATTGGTTGCCAGGCCGAACTAACGAGCCAATCGGTAGTCTAGATAGCTTCGGCTAACGGCCTCGTTTCAGGCCGGGTTGTAGACGGTTTCACTCGGGCCAGTGTCTCCGATGAGACCGACAGTTTTACAAGCAGTCAAGAACCGCTAATTCCGTGGCCGCCGCGCGCCAAACGAACTCGCGGAGGCGCCGTCGACAATGCCGCCTATGTCGAGCAGGAATCGCCGCGCTCGAAGCGCAAAAGCGCCCACGTCGACGGCTACGACGAGAGCGACCAATCAGATAAGGAGTTGCCATCGTCGACCGCTCGCCCTGGCGGCCAGCGAAAGAAACAGTTGAAGAAGAAACGCAACAAAGTGGTGCCAAAATCGAGTGCCAGCGCGCCCGCCAGCTTGCCCGATATTTGGAATTTGACCAAGGAGGAAGAACAACCTGAAGATGATCGGGTTACGGTAGCGGTGGAGCCTGATAATCAGCCTATGGAGCCTCCTAGCCTTGTTTGAATTGACTGCCTTTTTCGGCCCGGGCTAAGGAGTTCAAAAGGTGCTACTAGTGTCATGTTTTTTTTGCTCTGTTCTTTCTCAGTGAGACCAAATCTTTTTCAATCTGCCGATCCGGCGCTCAAGAAGAATCTGGGGCCAAGCATAATATAGAGTTTAGGATAGGCGCCTAGCTGTGTTGAGGGCCTGCGCGCCCAGTCATGCTATTAGGTGCAAATAAAAGCTTGTATTTATTTATCTGGCGTGCCATACACAACTCTGGTCGCTTCCAACTAAGGTTCTGCTTAGTTAGGATCATATTTAGGATTAGGTGTTAGAGTGCTGCACATTCCAAATCTCTCTATTTCTTTAGCTTTACATATTATTGTTGGGCTAGTCAGAATGCTTTTTGTCTCAGTGTACTGTACTGTACTGGCAGTACTATGGTATGTTTACAGAGAGCTGCATATTAATCACTATGTGATTAGCCTGTGCTATGTACACATCGTGCGCACCACTTGTCAAGATGAAGAATAAATAAAATATTCCCTTATTTGCTTGCGTCTGAAAGAAAATAGAGTTATGGGCTTTTCATAGTTCATACGATATCTTGTAACATGAAAAATTCTGAACTTTTAATTATACTTTTTATTTTCATGCGAAGTATCGAGTTTCAAAGCACTAGGTATCTGAAGGGACCAACTATTTTGTTGGCTCTTCAAAAAATGTTTATGAACATGAAAATTTCTGACCTATTAGTTATGTGATGCATTATGTGTTGTCGAGGGTGTTAATACCTAGTCCTGAAACGTAAACTGGACGGGTTTTCGGTAAATATAGCTCTTAACAGTAAAGGACCGTAAAAACTATGCAGGTATTTCATATATGTACTAGGGGGTTTGGGGGGTTACCCCTATGCATGGGCCGCGGGGGGGGGATCGGGAGTTTTGCCCGCCCCCCCAACTTGGGCTTGTCCCCCCAAACGCCCCCACCCACCCACCTGAAGCCGACTTTTGTTCCTGACCCCACCAACCAAAATCGCCGCGACCCCCAAACCGGCTGGCCCACAACCAAATTTTCGGATTTTGACTACCCCAACCCATTTTTCCGGCCATGTATGGTTGGTTACCCCCTGCTGGAAAGGCCAAACCGCCCCTCACCCCCACCCAGACATGGGCTAGCATTTCGGCTGAGGGGGGCTAGAATTTCCAATTCCTCAGGGCTTCGGCTTGAGGGGGGTAGGAGCGCCTGAGGGGGCATGAGGGGTGGTAAGCCAAAAGACCCGATTTTTGGCTAAAATCAAGGTTTTTGGCTTATTTTTCATTACAATAATTTCAAATAAGCTATTCTGAGCTCATTTGCACCTAATCCAGGCATATTTTTTATTATAATTTTCTATACAAAATTCTTCCAAAAAATTCCTGATGGGGTAGGGGCCGGTTGAGGGAGTAGGTGAGAGCCTGAGGGGGTCAACCCCCCCTCAGCACCCCTTTGCCCATGTCTGCCCCCACCCCAACCCAATAATACAAGTACCAGCACTAAAAAACTGGCTCAGAAATCACTAATTTCTAGCCTAAAATTCGCTTGAAAAGCCTTTGGAGACCGAATTTGGCGTTTCCACTGCTGATATTTAAAAGAAATCGGTTTTTTTGGAAGCCCTTTTTGTCATTTTTTGCTTGTTTTTAGCTCTAAAACAGTATTTGGCAGCTTAAATAGCGATTTTTAGCGTTCTTACTGAAAAAAACGTGCTAAAAACGCATTTCCAGGCGTTTTGGAGCATTTTGAAATTTTCGACCCCCCACCTGAGGAAACCCCTCTCCCCCACGTCGGCCCGGAGCTGTTACATGTATGAGGTGTTTGTAAAGCGATGTCAATCTCTGCAATTGAGGCACCACTTCTTTTGAAAGGCATAAAAACGTAAATTAGGATGTTTAATAAATGCCGATATTATGTTCTCTCTGATTTATTGTTCATCCTAGTTACTGAAACTGTCTAGCAAGGTATCCAAAAAATCCTTTTATTTCTTCAATTATGCCATTTTCTTTCATCTGAAAATGCTAAATGTATGTACATAGATGTTAGCATTTTTTTATAGAAACAGCCTTGTCTAACCTGGATAAGGCGCTGAAGTTGTCTCAGAACTACAACAGACATGACCAAGCGATGGGTACGGCAGTTTGTGAAGGCGATCAAATTGGTAACAATAGTACCCTATTGGACAAGCATTGGTTTCGGCAGGGTTGCAGCCATCCTTGTTTGCAAACGTGGAGCCATTAGGACAAAATGGTTCTGCAAAGGGGAATTTGCGAACTGTGAAGGAGCTTTGGGTCTTTTTCAAACAGAGAACATGAGTTATTTAAGAGCCAGTGCATGTAGAACGCCAAAATTATGTAAAGTTGCTATGTCACGGATTTAGACCAAGTGGTGTTTTTAGTTTGTATATACCGGAGAGTGCTGCATTGGGTACCCGGGTACACTAACCAGCACTTACAGTAGCATTTTCCGCAACAAAAATGAGATCCTGTTAGTGTACCCGGTACACTAACTGGCACTTAGCCAAATCATGTTAAACTGCTTGTTTTCACGATTTCTGAGCAAAAATGCAATTTTCCAATACAGATTACTGTTTCTGCCATGTAAATGAGAGTGGTTGGTCAAAGTTTTCATTCTTGTGAGTTTTGTGTCAATAAAAACGATTGAAATGCGCAAAAATATACGTAGACCTGCTTTAAAGCTACCGTAATGTTGGAAATTTTAGACACCCATGACATAAAATCTGTCTCCAAATAGTGTACGCCGGGTACACAATCCGGCACTAAGTGCCAGTTAGTGTACCCCGGGTACGCTATCTGGAGGGGTACCCTATGCAGCACTCTCCGGTAAGGGTAGAAACAACCACCTGCAAGATGTTTTTTTGCAGATTTCTCCATACTCCATCCATAGATGCAGAACTATGACATTTTTTGCGATTTTGACCCCAAAAATCGTTTTTCCTGATAACTCTCTAACCAGTTGTCCAAATTGAATGGTGAATGCATTAAAAGATGCGTCTTTTGTTGACGAATCTACAAGGCCGGGTTGGGCTAGCTTCAATTTGACACTCAGTTGGTTGGACTGAGCGGCCTCACCAAGCAGAAAAATTTGGCTCATGCACATCTCTAGCATGCAGTCATGTTCTCTACATCTTGTTCATAAATCTCTAACTAAATGCATAAAATAAAACGCCATGGTCTAAATCCGTGACATACCTAGCTAAGCTACTTTACATGTCTTTCAGGCTTTTGGCCTTTTTACGTGCACTCACAGTTAAGCACTGCCTTCATTGCACTCATAACTATGACATTGTTTAAGTGGGAAGTTTGGCACTGTGATGAGACATCATTATAAGAATTCACCTGGTGAAGGGCAGCACACGGCCCGCTGATTGAAGCTGTCAGGCAAGTTAAATAGGAGTTCAAATGATGACTCCATCCATTTTGATAAATACCGATAGCAGAATCCTTCCTGACATGCACTAGCATTCCTCTTTGGGTCACAAAGTTCTTCACTTGATGGCTCTCTGCCATTGGGACAGATGGACTCTGAAAGTTACCAAAGCTTTTGTGACCATTTGTATGCGTTTCAACTCTGCACTTGGTATAGGACAACAGTGTGCAACAGATCCAGTGATCCGATCTTGGAAACTGGTGTGACAGAACTCTGAGGCTGGACATTTGTTTAGCACTTTTGGAGTTATAGAATCATTCCCCACATGCAGATTGATCTTGTCATGCTCTAGACAGAGGGTTATTGGCCTCTCGTCTTGCCGGTAGGGAGAAGGGCAGTAGGGTACTGAAAATATCATGTGGCTTTGGAAAAAATGTGCATATGTACATGATTTTCACATACAGTCAATACACAAATAGTCTCCTTGCTGTGTCTGAGGACACACGCATTGGCACTGTCCTTCAATGCAATCTGCATTCAGAGCACATTCTTCCGATATATTGCATGTTTGGCCGAGTTTTACTCTTGGAACACATCCTTCTTTGGTCATGTGCTCCCATAGTGGGCACTTCTTTACACAGGTTTCATAATAGCTGCCAACATCTGAAACCTCAGCTCCCATTGGGCATTGGCAGGTTCCTAACAGAAAAGGGGTTTAGTGATATTTTGGTTCCCTTGGAATAGTAATACAGACCGTTTATGCAAATTGCCTGAATGGATCTGCACTGTTCACTGAATTCGCAGGTTTGACCATATTTCTGCTTGCTGGGATAGCACTGACCATTTAGAAACACTTCATAATAAGAATGGCATGCTCTTGGGCAACATTTGTAGCCATTGCCCACTCGTGAACAGAAGTGGGTTAGTGGACAATCATTATTTTCACTATACAAGTCACAGGTCACTCCATCTAATGGCTCACCAATGCCACATTTGTCTGGAGCTTTTGGACAACAGAACCCTGCAAAGCTGCACGTACCCAGCATGAGCCCACGACCACCATGGGATGGCTGTTGTGAAAAATTTATGCTGTTTTGCACAGGGGTATGTGATAAGAGTACAAACAAATAGTTAAGCTTTTGTCTTACTTGAATATTTCCCAGGTTCAAAACTGAGTTTATACAACATTTTGACTTTGGGTGCGATTGAGTTTGAATTCAAGGAAGAAACTACAGACTATTTATAGTCAAGAAGGCTGGACATACCCTGGCTGGAATCCTCTGAGTAAGGCAAGCAAAAATGAGTGTCTGGACAAGCTGAGTTGCCATTATCCACAGTCTCTCGGTTTCTTCGTTTCCAATTATATTGCGAATTATTGCGATTGCATTCTTCGACTTGTCCATTTTTATTCTTTAAAGCTTCACCACTGTATGGACAGTGGTATGCTAAATGCTGATAATGGTTGAGTGGAAAAATGTTTTTATGTGGCTTACCATTTGCTACACAAGCATCACGTTGTTTAGTGAAATCTGGCTGACAGGTGCACACACCTTTGATGCAAGTTGAAAAGCCTGTGATACATTGAAATGGGTTCTCACATGGCCTACCCACAATAGCTACTGAAAGTATCTAATGTTCGTAAGTTTAGTTAGGTCAATTAATGATAGCTCACTAACAATCAAAACAAGTGTCGTTAATTTTTCGCTGGTTGTCAGTGCAATTTTTCCTGCAGATCAGTTTGTTAGGATCAAAATATTCATCCTTCTTGCAGACTAAAACGGGTATATTTTCTTTGATGGGCTGGTAACTAGCCAGAACAAAAGAAACCTTTATCACAGAGCCCAGTTGCTGAGTTGTAACTGAATCCTTCAGGGCATGCGCATCGTTTGTTTATGAAGCCTTTGCATATAGAAGGCGGTCTACATTTGCGATTTTCGCAGTTCCCATCATGGTGCTGATCTATAGCAAAGATAGGTTATTATGAGATGACTAAAGATAGGCTTTGCAATACAGCTAGCGCAGTATGTGGACCCATACTCCGTCTGCTGATATAGACCAACAGGGCATGAACAAGTGCCTTTTTTGCAGATCGTCCATGACTGACATTCACTGTCTACTTGACATGAACTATTGAGAGACTTGTGTCCAACTGAAATAGTTATATCAAACTTCAACAGTGATATTCTCATTTTTACCGCAAGATCGGAGACTCTGTCCTCTGCAACCAATGAAGAACAAGAAGAATGCAAATGCAAACTACCATATTATTTAACTGACCACTCGCTATTAGTTGGATACCAGTTTGTTAGGTCGATTTGCATGCTGCTTATTGCAATTTGAAGGGGATAAAGTAACCAACTGGTTCCTGTGTAATCCTGAATAAAATCTAGAATTAGCCTCGCATTTTTACTGACGTGAGTGAAATGAATAAAGTTTGAAGAGAACAAGATACACAGTCAGAAAAAATTGTGATGAATTTGTTTTCAAAAACAACTCATAGAAAAGTTTTATAGTAGTTATGGAATTTGAATTTCAATTCAGTTACAATTACGTTATGAACTCGGTTTTTAATTTCCATTATTTTCAATTACAATTATATTTTCAATTAAATTATGGAACCATGGATAATTTCACTATGCAATTTTTTTCAAATTATTTTTCTAATTTTTTGAAAAGTTCTTGTTGTTTTTGCTATTAAAAAACAGTGATATACTTTAGGAGGACTTTTGAAAAATTTCCATGTAAAGACTTAGAGACACTCTGGTTAGCCTGCTGCCCAACCCGGGCGAGAAAATTTTAGAAACTTACCTTTAAAAAACACATAAAATGGCATCACTTGGAAAATTTGAAGTTTATTCAATATTATATATCAGTACATAATCTAAAGGTTCTCAGCATTTTGAAAACATATACCTAGTACCTTTGCGGAAAAGTGGAAATTGTAGGCCACCATACATGCAAAAATCACTGTTTTAACTTTTATGAACTACAAAATGACTTCCTTTTGGATGAACTTAGAATGTGCTTATACTTCATTTAACTGATTTATGACATTCCATAGATTGTTATTATTATGTGCTCAACTTCTGAGACTATATGTTACTGTTGTGTGAAATAATTTACTTTGCTTATTTCTAGCTTCTTTATTCTGTTGTTCTCTGACTGTCTCACAAGTCCAGTGAAGGAAAGCTTAGTTTGATTGAATCTAAAAATGACCCTTCTTTGTCTTTGGTTTTGTTTTCCTCTGACAGAAAAGAAAAAAGGTTGAAAAATAGTTGTTTTTCAAATCACCTGGATATTAACATTAGCAGTTTCATTGTTGAAAGGGTATTTTGTCTGATCCACAGCGCATATCCACTATTTCATACAATAAATATAAGGAAAATATTTGTGTCAGCCTGTAACCCAGAAGGACAGGAATTGTACTCTGCAGGATTGCAACCTCCTTTACTTTGTAGTAACTCTGTCTTTGTTGGACAAGAGGGTTCTATAAAGAATGCACTTTATTTAGTTATGCAGTCGAAGTGAGGCTACCTGGTAGAAGGATGGCCAGATGGCTAAATGGTCAAGACCATAGGGCAGCGTGAAGAGATCAGTCAGAACATCCTTAATCATTCAAATACCGATAGCAGTAACCATTTGAACAGGAACTACCACTGCCCACCTCAGGTCACACACAGTTCTTTGCTTTTTGGCTTAGTGCCATTTGGACAAA
This sequence comes from Sabatieria punctata, assembly GCA_030248155.1. Classification (NCBI taxonomy): domain Eukaryota; kingdom Metazoa; phylum Nematoda; class Chromadorea; order Araeolaimida; family Comesomatidae; genus Sabatieria; species Sabatieria punctata. The sequence goes on along the minus strand of JASANB010003100.1, from coordinate 2,055 downwards.
ATGGTTAACAAATGAAATCGTGGGATACTAATGAACTAGTTGTTGGACAAAGTTATGACTGATAAATAGAACCACCATGATGGTAAGAATTGGCAACTGTAAAAGGTTGATCTTCTGGTACTGGGCAACAGGGAGCTATGACTCCAATGAACGATTCTCTATGATTGGCGTGGCAGCTATTGTTTGCGAGGCTGATCATATTAGCCAACAGTTTTTAGTGTTAGTGATGAGTCATTTTCAGTTTTAAAATTCCAGCTAGTAACTTTGAAAGATAGAGTCTTTGAAAGTTCGATTGCTTTCATGAGCTAGAGATCAGGACAATAACTGCTATAAAATAATACACACAATATTATGCCGACTTTAACAGATCTATTATATAACCACTTAAAACATTACATTGTAGAGCATAAAGTAGTCGCGATACTGTACTCGGGACCCGGTGCGTTGTGAAATTTCAAAAATTGTCTGGCGGAACTCTTGCATGGCCTTGCATTCCTCTGATCAAGTACATGGTTTATCCCGTTTTTCTTGACCAACTGGAAGACAGCCATCTCTTCAGTCAAATACTGCCCAGTTGGACACTTTTTCTTGTAACAATGCTCTATTGATCGATCATACTCCTTGTCTGCGCCACACTGACGGGAGTTCCTGTAGTAAAGAGGTCAGAACAGATTGCGGCTGATCAATCATCATCATTCATTGTTGTTGCTGTTATTCCCAACTTTATTCTGTACCAGACAGAGAGGGGACACGCATACTCCAAAGAGCTCTTCAACGCACTGCCCTTGGCCTAGAACACCTACACTACATACATACAGCTAAAATTGACCACCATTGATGCTCCACGTAGTGATCTACATTCAAGTCGACTTGCATTTTTGACCGAGTTTTTTCTGATCACCGTCGTAGCAAACGCCATCTATCAGCACTTCTTTGTCTGAATTGCATGCTCTGGGACAGCAGAGATGAGTTCCACCGATCCGCATGCAGCCGTGGGTTGGGGGGACAATCTTGCTTTAATCCGCAAATCGCTCCGAACCAGCTTCTCCAACTGAACATTTAACTTCAGGTTGCGAAATGAACAGAAATCCTATAAGATGGGGGAAAATGTTTGAGGCGAAAAGGCAACAAGCAGCTGCAAGGATTGAAAATGAGTAAAAGAAGAAAAGTGCTCGAAGCTGTGTTTTCAATTGCATGTCAGACCGCGGCGCGTAAGCTCAACGAAGCCATTACAGAGTACCAAAACTTATAATTCCTCTTCCCCTTATGCTCGGAATGACTATTAAACGCGTTTTTGAAGGTTAATTTTGCTAAATCTTCTACTGTTCAACTAGGCACTTTCAAAAGTTTACACTCCCCTTTGCAGAAATCACCAGGATTCGCCACTGTGTCAGACTATATATTGTAATAAGTAGCAATTTATACAGAGACAGCCGCTCAGGCTCAGTTTGCCAAAACTACGCTTAGAACGTGGTAAGTACCTGGGTGGCGAAAAGTTGGCACAATTTTGTCTCTAGCGTATCTTGTTTTTCAGAAGCATCTCGGTCAGAGTTCACAGTGTACAGCTCAACAGATGGCATCATTAGAAAAATCTATGTTTTAGCTTTATTTCAAGTACGAGCACCATGAATCTAATAATGTGTTCAGTGTTGTTCCCAGTAAATTTTGAGTAAAGGTACTCAGTACTTAGTTATTTTGAATTAAAGTAAGTACTTTGACTAACCGGTAAAAATTTTTCTTAATTTTACTTACTGAATACCGAGTTTCAATTTTGAATTACTCAATTAGAAAAAAATTCGGTAAACTCGGTACTCGGTAATTTACTGAGTTGTTTACTGAGTAAAAGCTTCTGCAGTATGTAGCTTGCCGCACATGTGCAAGAAAATATACAGTTTTTCTTTCGCTAATAGATCTGCTAAACGACGAAAACACACAATTTTTGCCAATTTTCTTGCATTTTTCTCAGCTCGCATAACCTAAGCTTTCTTTGCGCGGCAGAATTACGAACAGACTATCAGACGCAAACACTATTATACAATGTAGAAGTGTAACGTG
>JASANB010003099.1:0-21647 GCA_030248155.1 Sabatieria punctata | reverse complement strand
CACTTAACAGCTATGGCACATCATAAAAAATGATGCAAGCAAATATACAGCGCTATGCTTATCTTGTCATACAAACCAACAATTGACTCAGCAACCAGCTTGTAAATCTGCAATGATTTATCAATGCACAAAAAGGTGGTCAGAATGAATCCGCTTTCAATCCCATCGAACCATAAATTCTATCCAACTTCACTTGCTTTGCTTCCACTTCGCAGACCTGCGCGGACAGCCAGAAAGGTGGCACAGCCTACTTAAAAACCCTATTTTTCCATCCGGTCTTAAATGAAAGAAAACTCAACCCAAAATCCTTCGCAGGGTGGTGAGGCAATGCTCGTGCAGGTCACTAATTCAGATGAACAACAAGCACTATACTATATGCATGCACATATACGGTACTAGTACAGCACAATCGAACATAATGTTCAAAGCTAGAAAAGAATCACTCTACCCTATCAACGCTATAGTCCACTTGATCATAATAGTGCTGGTTCCACTGATTATAGTAAGCAGTCCACTGCTGCCCAGACCACTGCATCCAAGGGTTCCACTCCACAGGTTGATCAACTGTCACATCGGCAGCTGGCTCAGCTGAGCTCCAGTGACCCTGATACATTCCTTGTACTGGGGGTGCTGGCAGTGGGTACTGAACTGGGGCAGCCGAAAAACTTTGTTTTGGTTGTTTGGCAGAAGCTGGTGGCAGCGGAATATCAGCAGCCTCCTGAGGACCTTTGCGTTTGCGCTTCACTGGCTTGGGAGGATAGGCCTGTGGGCCTATCACAGGCGGTGGTCCAGCAGGCAGAGGGGGTAGTGGAGGAGGAGGGGGTGGTGGAGGAGGAGGGGGCTGAGCTTGCTTTTTAGCTTCACCAGCTGCTGGTTGGGACCAGCCACGCGTGTAAGGTGCAGTCTTCTGTTGGGATAACACAGGTGCTGCAGCTTGGTTCACAGATGCTTGCTGAACTGCCGAAGATGATGTTGGAGTGCCGACTGCAGGTTGCGCAATTCTCTGTGCATGAGCATCTGAAGGAAACCTGTATGGTGCACTCTGCCTCTGGGGCCGCATGGGTGCTTGAGATGGAGCACCAACTGCACCTTGTGTAGTCCTCTGTGCGTGAGGATCTGAAGAAAACCTGTAAGGTGCACTCTGCCGTTGGGGCCACATGGGTGCTTGAGGTGACTGTTGTTTAAATCTCTGCTGAGCTATTGAAGATGAAGGTGGAGCACGACCTGCAGCTTGTGTAGTCCTCTGTGCATGAGGATCAGAAGGAAACCTGTAAGGTCCACTCTGCTGCTGGGGCCGCATGGTTGCTTGAGGTGACTGCTGTCTAAATGTCTGCTGAGCTGTTGATGATGTATAAGATGAAGGCAGAGCACCAACTGCAGCTTGTGTAGTCCTCTGTGCACGAGGATCAGAAGGAAACCTGTAAGGTCCACTCTGCTGCTGGGGCCGCATGGGTGCTTGAGGTGACTGCTGTCTAAATGTCTGCTGAGCTGTTGAAGATGAAGGCAGACCACCAACTGCAGCTTGTGCAGTCCTCTGTGCATGAGGATCTGAAGGAAACCTGTAAGGTGCACTCTGCCGCTGGTGCCGCATGGGTGCTTGAGGTGACTGCTGTCTAAATGTCTGCTGAGCGGTTGAAGATGAATGTGGAGCACGAACTGCAGCTTGTGCAGTCTTCTGTGCATGAGGATCTGAAGGAAACTGGCAAGGTGCACTCTTCTGCTGAGATGGCATGGGCTCTGGAGGTGGCTGCTGCCTAAATGTCTGCTGAGTTGTTACAGATAAACGTGGAGCACGAATTACAGCTTGTGGAGTCCTTTGTGCATAAGGACCCAAAGGAAACCTGCGAGGCGCAGTCTTCTGCTGAACTGTTGAAGACAAAGGTGGTGCCCCAAGGTTGCGTTGGTGAGTTCCTTGTACATGAGGATCTGAAGGTAACTTCTGAGGTGCAGTCTTCTGTTGGGCAACCTTGGCAACAGGTGCTGGAGCTTGCTGCACAGATGTCTTCTGAGCTGTTGAAAATGATGGCAGAACACCAACTGAAGGCTGTTCTCTACTTTTTACACCACGATCTGAGGGCAACTGAGACTGAATATCCAGATCAAGCAAAGACTGCAGTCTCTGTGAAGGAGTCTGGTCTTTTTGGGACTTCTGCTGCTTGGCTGACAACTGGTCAAGCACTTGAGGTGGTGGCTGAACTTCAACGTCAAACAATCCAGGAAGCTTCCTAGATGGATTAACCATTTTCTCCTTTTGTTGGCGATACTTCTCAAGCAGCAGATGTGAGGAAAAGACTGGAGCCTCACCAATAGCAGAGTCATGGTTCATAGGAGATCGCCTTCTCTCCGATGACTGGCTGGTAGGCTTGCTAACGACAGGCTTCTTTGCTAGTTGTTTCAAAGAATCCAGAGCTTCTTTGATGCTTCCCCACTTGATGTTCTCACTATGTTCAACTACAGCAGAAGGAAAGTTTGTATCAGTTGGTGGGGGAACAGGTTTTGGAGGAGCATCTGCTGGCTGTGCAAATGAAGAAGGCTGAGCTGCTTCACTTGCAGGAGGGACTTGCAAATCTATCAGCTGCTCTTGCATCTCATCTGCGTTTGCCCATGGTGGTGGCACTGAAGGATCAAAGGGCATGGGCCAGGAGTCTTTATGATATAATGCTGGGTAGCTAACCACCTGCTGTGGTTGACTGGTTGAAGGCACAAGTCGCACAGTGGGCAAGCGCATCCGTCCATCGTGCTGAAGTGTTGTTGTTTCTTCAACTGGTTCAGGCACAGCATCACCACCAGCAGCAGCCTTCTTTGAACGATGCTTGCGTTTTCGTCGCTGAGGTACTGGTTGCAGTCTCTTGAGCTTGTTGGAACCAAATTCCACTGGAAGGGCTTCGCCTGAATCAGCTGTCTTCTTGGCCTTCTCTTTCAGAATCTTTGCAGCCTTGGAAGCTGCTGTCAGTGCCTTTGCCTTCACTTTGCCACGCAATGGTGCAGTTTTGGCAGCAACAGCAGACTTTCGTTTTGGTTTGGAGGTCTGCTGCTGTAGAGGTTTAGGAGGAACCAACCGCGGCCTTGCGCTTGTGTACATATTTATGACTTCAAAAGGCGGCTTAGGTACGCGAGGTTGCTGAAGCTTCTCCAAAAATTCACGAGTCTTCTTATCCCATGCTTGGGCATCCAATGGCTCTGGAGATGGAGGTTTGTTGGATGCGACAGCCACCTTGTGAGCAACCGCGGGCAGCTTCGAGCTGATTACCTTCTCTACAACAATTATTAATTCCAACAGCGCTTGAAACACGGCAAAAAAATCGATTTTTCGGCCAGCCAAAAATTGGATTTCCATTGGCAAAACCAACAACACCAGATTAGTCAGCAAACTTGGCAGAATGGTTAACAGCAAGTACAATAGCATAAAACAGCACTAAAGTTGAAACTTAATTGTTGGAGTAATATAACTGTTCTGACATTTCTTCAAATTTGAGTCAGATCGCCCATTGTTGCCATCAGAAACGTTTTCAGATTAAATTCGAAGTTTAAGAGTCAGTCTCTGAACCGATCGAGTCTTGGCCCTTTGCCCTATTCAGACCCAAAATTGAAAGTTGGGCGTAGAGGGCTGAAAGTTGGAACACTAAAACATATTGACAAGTTATCAATGACCTGCAAAGAATTTCCAGCTTCGACGCTCCACGCTCGAGATATGGCCTTCTAAAAATCGGCCCGCTTAACTACGGGACCAAAATTTCGATATCGAATTTCTGACTTGCTGATCGGAATTCAGACCTAACAAACGGGGTTTTTGCGTAACTTTTTTAGTAGTTTAAGAATCTTTTACTAAATTTCATTTTTGGAAAGAAAATTTTTTTTCGCCCCCCTATCGGGGGGCATAACTCGTCTGGAACCCCCCTAGACCGTTCTTTTTATTTCAGATTATTGTAGCGCTATATCTTAGCTACACGCCGGTGTAAAACATTACGGGCTGCCGGACGGCAAACACTGAAATATTTGCGTTCAAATATTAAAAATGCCACATTTTGCATGTTTCACTGGGGTACATAAATTTCCAACTCCATGTTTCAGCTTACTAATTGGAGTTGAATGCTAAAAATTGATGTCTAAGCTGTACTTTTAGAGTAGTTTAAGAAACTTTCATTGAATTTCATTTTTGTAAAAAAAAATTTTTTTCGTCACCCTATCGGGGGCATAACTCGTCTGGAACCCCCCCTAGACCGTTCTTTTTATTTCAGATTATTGTAGCGCTATATCTTAGCTACACGCCGGTGTAAAACATTACGGGCTACCGGACGGCAAACACTGAAATATTTGCGTTCAAAGATTTAAAAATGCCACATTTTGCATGTTTCACTGTGCCCAAAATGTGGCATTTTTAATCTTTGAACGCAAATATTTCAGTGTTTGCCGTCGGCAGCCCATATTGTTTTACACCGGCGTGTAGCGAAGATATAGCGCTACAATAATCTGAAATAAAAAGAACGGTCTAGGGGGTTCCAGACGAGTTATGCCCCCCGATAGGGTGACGAAAAAAAATTTTTTTTCCAAAAATGAAATTCAATGAAAGTTTCTTAAACTACTCTAAAAGTACAGCTTAGACATAAATTTTTAGCATTCAACTCCAATTAGTAAGCTGAAACATGGAGTTGGAAATTTATGTACCCCAGTGAAACATGCAAAATGTGGCATTTTTAATTTTTGAACGCAAATATTTCAGTGTTTGCCGTCCGGTAGCCCGTAATGTTTTACACCGGCGTGTAGCTAAGATATAACGCTACAATAATCTGAAATAAAAAGAACGGTCTAGGGGGGGTTCCAGACGAGTTATGCCCCCGATAGGGGGGGGGAATTTTTTTTCCAAAAATGAAATTCAATGAAAGTTTCTTAAACTACTCAAAAAGTACAGCTTAGACATCAATTTTTAGCATTCAACTCCAATTGGTAAGCTGGAACATGGAGTTGAAAATTTTTGGGCACAGTGAAACATGCAAAATGTGGCATTTTTAATTTTTGAACGCAAATATTTCAGTGTTTGCCGTCCGGTAGCCGGTAATGTTTTACACCGGCGTGTAGCTAAGATATAGCGCTACAATAATCTGAAATAAAAAGAACGGTCTAGGGGGAGGTTCCAGACGAGTTATGCCCCCCGATAGGGGGGCGAAAAAAAATTTTTTTTCCAAAAATGAAATTTAGTAAAAGATTCTTAAACTACTCAAAAAGTTACGCAAAAACCCCGTTTGTTAGGTCTGAATTCCGATCAGCAAGTCAGAAATTCGATTTCGAAATTTTGGTCCCATAGTTAAGCGGGCCGATTTTTAGAAGGCCATATCTCGAGCGTGGAGCGTCGAATCTGGAAATTCTTTGCGTTGGTTACATAACCTATCAAGACGTATTAGTCCTCCAACTTTTAGCCCTCCACGCCAAAGTTTCATTTTTGGGTCTGAATACTGAAACTCGATCGGTTCAGAGACTGGCTCTTAAGAGCCACATTTTATAAAACCGGGGCAGGTCGCGGAACATGAAAAATTCTGACCTATAGTTTTTATTTGATAAATTGATAGGTCTATGGTAGAAAATAACACACGACAAATATTTTCACTCGATTGTCACTAATATGCAAATTAGGGCCGAAAACATGTTTTTCCAGCCAAATTCGGTGTTTCTTTTATTTCTACCGTGTGCGTTGACAGATCGGGCTGATATTTTCAGAAATAATGATAGGTATATTGGGTGTTTTACCTATAAAATTTTAAGAGGATCGGCCAAGGTTGAGATCGCGAATTATAATTTTTGGGTTCTGGTAAAAAAATCGAATTTTGCAAAAAAAGGTACCTCGAAATTTTCCACCAAACTTTCAGTGTAGGTTGCTTAACTGTCCCTCAAAGTAACCCTCTTTTTCCGTTTGTGGACTTTGTCTCTGTTTCGAGAAATTAAGGTTCGAATTTTCATGCACACGTTGGTAGAAAAAACCGGAATTTACTTTTAGCTTTCGTTAGAACAGACGGATCTTTTAGCGTTCGCTCTCGATCGAAAGACGCGCAATGGCCGATCGATTGGTTGGTGGACGGCTAGAAACAAACCACTGAGTCGGGTACAGTAAGAGTTTAAAGTGAGCGAGTCGACTACACTGCAATATTTTTCATGTTCTGAGTTTTATAATGTTGTTATCATGACTTTTGCCTCAAAATGGGATTGGAAAGTGTACGCAAACTTTGGAAAAAGCTGAGCATGCCTCTAGTAAACTATTTTGAGGCAAAAACCATATTAGAAATGGAGAAAATCGTAGTATGCTGGCTAAACTCGCTCACCTTAAACGAGTCTGCTCAAACGAAATGAAACGAGATCATCTTGTTTTTGCTTAGAAATTAATGTGCATCAAAAAATCGATTGTTCCCGTAAAATATGAAAGCCGAATTTCTTTAATTCTTGGACAAGTACGCTTGTATGACACGCAACATGCACCACTTTTCACACTTTAGGAGTTTGCTTTGGTTCGGTGAACCAATTTAAGTGTTAAGCACTTTCGATGCAAGAGTTTTCTGAGCAGGCCAGGTTTATTTGTTTGTTTATTGTGTACGTTCCTAGTGGCAGCATACAATATATATACTTTTTCTCCTTTCCATACAATGGTACTTACATCCACTGCTTTTACCGTTTCTTCATAGTACCTTCAAACTGAATAGATAATGCTGAACTAAATCACTATAACGTTTTCCAGTATAGTCTACGTGTGTATTGCTTGTGTGTTTACAGTTGCTAGTGGTCTCTTGTACAGGCAGCACCTCAACCTACATAGTAAGCATACATGTGGACTTGATTTCTTGACGGTGTCCGTTTTGTTCATTGGCTGATCCGCAAACGGTCTGTCGGTCTGTTGTGTGTGTCAGATTTGTGTGCGCTTTACCGATTGTCTTTCTGTCTTTAGGATAATAAAACTTTGCGTGTATGCCACAATGGCCAGCGCTACATATGTCTTTGCACTCTTGTTGACTCCCAGCAGTAAATCAATGAGTCACTGTAAATTAGAATGGTACTCTGTGTTACTGTTTGTAATAAACCATTGTCTTGTACATTTGCACTATCGGAGGTTTCATACAAAGCTCGGCGTGCCTCTAACAACCATTATTCAAAAGCTGAATGCTATACTTGAAGAAGAGCCGCCAAACAAAACCCAAATCTGCCAAGGTACAGCGTTTTCGAAAAGGTTCCATGTCAATTGAGAGAATGCCTGGAGGTGGCCAGCTGTGCGTTTCACATTCAGCTCTTGAATAATTATTAACTGAAGTGAACTAAGGCACGCTGAGCCTTCTCAAAACGTACCGAACACTTTCCATTCGGATTTTGAGTCAAAAGCCATGATAAACAACATTACAGAACTCAAAAACATGAAAAAACCGCAGTGTGGTCAACTCGCTCATTTTAAACTCTTACAGTTCCCGACTAAGTGGTTTGTTTCTAGCGGGCGACCCAACAATCGATCGGCCATTGCGCGCTCTTTCAAGCGAGACCGAACGCTAAAAGATCCGTTTGCTCAAACGAAAGCTGGAAGTAAATTTCGGTTTTTTCTACCAACGTGTGTATGAAAATTCGAACATTAATTTCTCGAAACAGAGACAAAGTCCACAAACGGAAAAAGTGGGTTTACTTTGAGGGACACTTAAGCAACCTACACTGAAAGTTTGGTCGAAAATTTCGAGGTACCTTTTTTTGCAAAATTCGATTTTTTACAGGACCCCAAAATTTGCATTTCATTATAATTTGCGATCTCAACCTTCGCCGATCCTCTTCAAATTTTATAGGTACAACACCCAATATACCCAGCATTATTACTGAAAATATCAGCCCGATCCGTCAACACATTCGGGAGAAATATAAGCAAGACCGAATTTGGGTTGAAAAACACGTTTTTGGCCCTAATTTGCATATTAGTGACAGGCGAGTGAAAATATTTCTCGTGTGTTATTTTCTACCATAGAGCTATCGATTTATCAAATAAAAACTATAGGTCAGAATTTTTCATGTTCCGCGGTTAGTAGGGGACCCGCCCCGGTTTTATAAAATGTGGCTCTTAATTTTGATTTGAAGAGCAAAGAAGAAAAAGAAAACGCTTGCAAACATCTTTGGTGGACATAGATGTGCAGGGAAAGCCCAAATTAAAAAATTTTGTTACAGAGCGCATCTTTTGTGTATTTTCTTGCGATTTTAGTATACAATACAGGGTGCCAAACAGTAACAGTCCCCCAGCCCGGCGTAAACTAGACATGACAGAAAAATAATGAAAACACCACTAAGTAGGGCATTTTATTGTGAGTTTATTTATACTGACAAGTTCAATATTCTGCATTCACTCCATTGGCATAACGAACAGCTGGAATATGAGCAGGTTAGCAAGGCTAAGCTAACGTTAAAGCTCTTGCATGCCTGCCTACTACACATAACGTGCAGCAAGGGGTAGTAGGTGGTCTTAACACCTACTGGGTCGTTTTTGCGAGAGGAGTGCCAAAGGATTCTGTGGCCCAGAGACCGGCCTTGTGCACAGACTCCTATTAACTTTCCACCCAAACATGGGCAAAGGGGGGGGGCTGAGGGGGGCCGGGTTGGCCCCCTCAGGCTGTGACCTACCTCCCATCAGCCGGCCGCTACCCCCCTCAGTAATTTTTTGGAAGAATTTTGTATAGAAAATTATGATAAAAATATGCCTGGATTAGGTGTACATGAGCTCAGAATAGCTTATTTTAACTTATCTTAATGAAAAATAAGCCAAAAAACTTTGATTTTAGCCAAAAAACGGACTTTTTGACTTACAACCCCCTCAGGCCCTCCTACCCCCTCAGCCGAAATGCTAGCCCATGTCTGTTCCCACCAGGGCTGTTTGTTTTCGGGAAAAAACTCAAGCCGGTTTCTTTCCTGTATTTTTCGGTTTTTTTTTCCAAAAGTTATTTTCCGAGATGACAGAAAAAAATTTTTAACAATCGCTTTTTATTGCAGAATTCAACGAAAGCGTGAGTTTTTTTACGAAATGCACTAATTTTATGTTTTAGAGTAGTAATTTGATTTTAAAACAACAAAAACAGAATAATAAAGGTAGCCTGAAAATGGTACCGGTATTTTTTGCCAAAAACAGCTAAGTCATGCTATGGAAATGCTTGTAAAGCTTCTATTAACGTAAATTCAAAGCATTTGAAGCGAATTTAACCAGTTATTCTGCCTATTTCCTTTAAAAACTTGCTTGAGTTTTCTTCCGCATTTTAGTTTTTTTCCAATCCCCGAGGAAAAAAACCGGCTTTTTCCGGAAAAAACGAAAAAAACCGAGGAAAAAACCGACCCAACAGCCCTGGTTCCCGTCCCACCCGATGGTGGTTAGCAAGGCAAGTGACTAAAAAGCTCCGTGTTAATAATTGGCTTGGTCGTGAAGGACATAGGTGGAAGAAATTATGTTTTGTGAACTTTAGCAACTCGATTTATGTAGGTACTAGAGTGCGAACAATACCTAAAAACCCAATACCCAATACCAATACCTGAGACCCCCAATACCCAATACTTGCGTAGCTGGGCCAAAAATTTCATTTCAGTTGACAGGTACATTCTAGTTGTGTACACAAGATTTTTAGCACTGCAATTAAAACTTTTAAGAGGCTGGTTGGGCCGCTGTCCAAGCAGGGCGAGAAAATTTTGAAAAATGAGCCTTTCAGAAAGCATTTAGAAGCCGTTTTGGGCGTAAAATTAGCAGAAATTAACAGTTTTGGCACTTAATATTTCGTAATTCAGTCGTGTTTCTTACTTCCTAACTCGGCCGGAAATTGTGTGCACCACCGCAATAGCCATGGGTACGGTGCTAGTACATTACGGTGACATTAGAAATGTCACCATTTTTATTTTAGATAAGAACAGAGAAATTAATTACTGGTGTAGCGCTTAGAAAAGCGTACACTATAGGAAATTCTACTAACGTTTAGTTGCTTAGGCCGTCCATAAACGACGGCATTCCAGAGGGGGGTCGCGTGAAATGCGACGATAGACGACGCACCCGGAGGGGGAGGGGTTAGCAAAAAACGACCTCGCTTTTTTCGGAATTTTAGGGAACTTTGATTGAATTATTTTCAATTTATGTACTGTACATTCTGTCAAGGGTTTCTACAATGCAGAAAAGCTTCCCAGAGTGGTTGTAGGGATTTATTCTATTGATTGCGCTGTATGCTATAACAAGAAAACATGACAGTTCTGTATACACTGCACTTTTGTTGGGGCGGAAACCGAAAACGACGTCGTCTTAGGGGGAGGGGAGGGGTCCCCTAGAAACGACGCAAGGCGATTTTTGGGGGAGGGGGCTCCGAAAGATCGGGATTTTGGAATGACGTCGTTTATGGACGGCTCCTTAACGCGAAAACAGCTTACTACACCGAATCATCGATCAACTTTTTCGATTTTTTCTGATCAATTTTTCAGGTCAGCATCGATTTTTCTCTATTTTTAATTGTCCAATTTAGTATTGGGTATTGGTGGGTAAAAACCCCAATACCCAATACTCAATACCTGGAAAACACCCCAATACACCCAATACTCAATACCAGTTCGCACTCTAGTAGGTACACTAAGTAAGATGGAGGAGCACATCAATCCTGTGTTTAGAGAAAAGGACCTCAACATTTGGCTTTGCTTTATAGTCACTTTTGCCTTACAAACCTGCTCATTTTCAAGCTGTTTGTGAAGCAATGGAGTGAACACAGAATATTGAACATGTCAGCATACACGGGCCGGAAAAATCCGAAGGGGGGTATGGAGACCTCGGGGGGGGGGGGTGTCCCCCAAAAAGTCCAAAAAACACCTATTTTGCCTTGGGAGGGGGGTATGGACGACCGAGGGGGTGGTATTGGCCGACGAGGGGAGGGGATTTACCCCCCATACCACCCAGCCGGCCCATGTATGCATGTCAGAATATATAAACAAACACACAATAAAACATTCTACTTATCAGTAATTTCATTTTTTTTCTATCAGGCTAAGTTTACTCTGTGTGTGCAGGTAGGGCTATCATTGACATCCGGGGGACATCCTGTTGTTCATAATAATTGTTTTAGGGGATTCTCTAATATTTTGACAAATTAATGAATTTTCGATCAGGTTTTCTTTAAAAATAATGAATTGAATCATAGAATAGAATAGATCAAAATTCATTCTGAACAGAATTAAGGTCAAAACTGATTCTAAAACAAAGGAAAAAATTACGTTAAGTACAAAAAATGCTGAAGTTTGCACTTGCATGCCACTTGCATAGTATGTATGTGCAGTTAACTTACTCATAAAATCATTCAATCGCTCAGTCTGCTGTTCCAGAGGAAGATTTTGAATGTTTTTCATCAACTCAATCACAGCCAGATCTAATGATGGATCTTTCTCTTGTGCAATGACACTGGCAAGTTTCAGCAGTTCTTCTGGCTCAGCGTTTTCAATCTCTTTCAAGCGATCAGAGTCAGAAGCCTGCGCGAACAAGGCCAATTTGTTGGACAGGAGCTTGCTTGGCAAGGAGGGGCTCTGCGGCGGTTTCGGCACCGACAGAGGAGGACCCTCAGCCAGTTCACTGGGAACAGTTTGTTTAGAGTCATGAAAGGTGATGACAATGTCATCTTCTTCGTCATCCGGCACATCAAACAGAGGAGGTGTGAACTGTAATTCAGAATCTGGGACAACTGGCAACTGCATCTCTGCAAAAACCTCAGAATATAAGCATTAGCAGTTTAGCCTGACTGCCTCACCATCAGAAAAGCTGCCAACTCCATTCCTGTGCGCATCAAAGAGCTCATGATCCAGTGGAAAAGCAGGCATCTCAACTGAAGCAGCAACAGAAGTAAGCTACATGTCAAAGAAGTGCACCAAAACGAACCCTTGAAAAGACTGGGAAAGCACTTTTTGGTTTCAACCGACACTGGCAGTCTGAAGATGAGACGTTTGTTGATCTGCCTGCCTTTGAGCTTATCGACACGAGCAGAAGCTTCAAGCAACACTCTCTTGGCAACCTCCAGCTTCTGTTCTGACTGTAGCTGCTCAACCTCAGAACTGACCTCAGGTCGCAGTCTTCGCTGAAGTTCAATGAAGCATGTTTAGCAATGTTGGTATATAGTTTTTCTACAGCATACAATACAAGTCGGATGATAGCCTGTGCATCGTTGAAGAAGAGCGACAAACATAAATCATTTTTCCTATAGATAGTTTAGAATTGATAAAAAATAAGAAAACTACACTGTACCTATTTTGGGGCCATCCATAAACTATGAAGTTCAGAGAGCAGGTGGGGGTTGGCATTTGGCAACGAAAACGTTAACCTTTTTCGATGACTAAGAAGCTTTTGTCTGCACCTATCTACATATATTACAAAAACTCAACAAAGTTCAGGTTTCAAACTGCCAAAATGGTAGTTGACTGTCAAAATGTTCCTTTTCAAAGCTTCTATAGTACTCAGTATACATTTTACTGCATATTTTCAAATGTCGGACACAGTACCAAGTTTAGTCAGGGGGTTCAGCCAAAAACGTTGCAGTTTTTGGGTTGTACTGAAAAGGTTGGGAGGGGGTGGGGGTGCAAAATTTTGAATTTTTGAACGTCATAGTTTATGGATGTTTGTTGAGGTAAAACACCCTCGTAATTTTTAGCGGCTTTCAGTTAAAAGACTTCAATGTTATCATTTGGCAAGATTTGGAAACATTTTAACTAACAGATGCCTATACATACAAATGACGGCGTGAAAGTGATTTTATGTTTTTTTTATTTTTAAAGGTTTATTACGTACAACACACATGAACACCGGACAGACCAGTAAAGAACCCATAAAGGGTCACATGCGAGGCAATCACCGGGGACGAACCCTACTATGTGTTTAACGCTGGGTGCATGGCAGGCAAAGTTGCTACCACTACACCACAGACGCAAACAACAAAAACCCGTTGATCTTATGTTTCGCTTTGCATTTTTAACAATATCGCATTTTGTAGATTCATAATGACCCGATAGGGGGTCTCCCTTCATCAAAATATTTTTTGGGAGTGTCCACTTCATTAGCTGGCACTTTATAGAATGTGTACAGTGGCACTGTGGCAGGTTGACATTTAGTTTTAGCATTATTAGGATAGAAGGGTAGCGTAGTACATAGGACAACAAACCTAGATTAAATCTTAAACAAATAAAAATTTTGGAGTTAAATGAAATAAATGGTGGGGTCAGTAGGTCGACTAAGGTTTCGGTCCAGCAATTACTCAATGGGCTGAGGGGGAAAGGAGGGGCGGTTCGCCAAATCTTTACTTGCATCATGCATTAGACCCTTCCGAACCGCAATTTTTAAGAGAAAAGCTGAGATGATAGTTTCCATTGTTCAATTTCACACTGCTACCTCTCTAGTCTCTGCCGCATAAATTGAACATAAAACCACAGTTTTGTTTCATCTGTATCAAACAGAACCCATAAGCTAGCAACCTAACAGACTATACGTTGTACCAGTTTTCAGCAAAACAAACTACAGTACTGAACAGTCCGGTATAACAGACATTCTTACTAGAGATGTTCACTTTTCAGCAACGAAAAACCGAAAAATTTTTAATTCTGGGGTAGCCAAAATAATTACATTAGGAAATTATACGAAATTTAAGCTTAAAATTCGCTTGAAAAGCCTTTAGAAAATCGTTTTTTGCTTGTTTTTAGCTTTAAAACGCTATTTGGCAGGTTAAAATCGCGATTTTTAGCCTCCTTAATGAAAAAAAACGCTCTAAAAAGGCATTTCCAGGCGTTTTGGACTGAAACGTGATTACGTAATTGTTGGATGGCCCCTGACAGTCAGTATATACCTAATCCTCATAGAGTTGAGATAAAAAATCTAGTCCAATTCAATGCGTTTGAATCAAAACATTAACCTGCACCACACTACATTACAAACACAGGGTTCGTGCCGATATACAATCGGCTGACATACCCAGACAAAAACAAAAAATCCCTTGACTTTTCTTCAGAAAACAGTAAAATTCTTCTCACTAATCTGAACTTTCCAACCAAAAAATCTATCTGATATCATTTTTTTTTGTTTCGCAAAGACAATTGAAAGAAAACAGAAAGCTAGAACATTAGTGCCAACAATTAAAGAGGCACATCCAAAAAATCAAGTTTATGCCGCAGGGAGCGGCGGATGGAATTTTCACCACTAAGCATCACACAATTATAAGCAATAGACGAAACGTAAATCCAACGGGTTTTCAAGAACGCATGCCGCAGGTCACGACTGACTTTATAAATTTAGCTTGGTACATAAAAGCTTTTAGCTATATAGAAATTTCTCCCAAATTAATCAGAACAGATAATTCAAGTTTGTATATTATGCGGTGTTGTATGTTAGAGCATAGAAAGATGGATCGGCCGGGCGTCAGGGTGTTTTCCCCACCCCTAACATGGGCTTAACTACCTCAGACCCACCCATACATGTCGCAGGGTTTCTTCGTTGGGGCTGGGACTTTTTTCAACTCGCAAATAGGGTTTTGTGACCACGTCCAAAGTGGGTTTTGGGACCTTTTTTGGCGATCCAAAGGTGGGTTTGCTGACTTTTTGGGGTAAGAAGTGGGGTTTGTCGACCTTTTTTGGGGATTCAGGAAACCTTCTTTCGGTTAAAGAAAACGCGTTAAAGCCAATAAATTAAACAACAAATGGAATAAAAACCTTGTTTTGCAGTCAAGCTATGCATTGAATATGAGTTTTAGCGATAAACTTCAATTTTAAACGCGGTTTGGAGCTAAAAAATAGTCCAGAAAACCTTATTTTTGATTCTAAAGCAGGCGCAAAACCCGGTTTTTAGGTTTTCCGAAACCAGCGCTAGAACCCTTGTAGGGTTTCTAAACAACCTAAAAACCCTCTCTAGGCTTTCTAACCAGTGCTAAAAACCCTGTTTAGGGTTCAGAAGTAATCCAAAACACTGTTTAGTGTTACAAAACAACCTAAAAACCTTATTTAGAATTTCTAAGCACCATTAAAACCCTATTTAGGATTTCTAATTCTCACAAAAACCCTGTTTAGGGTTTGAAGGCAACCTAAAACATACATGTAACAGGGGGGTCTGGGGGTTCTTCCCCCCACCCTACTTAGGTCAGACCCCCCCGGATGGCCCCCCGGAGAAGATTTCACCGACCCCCCCCCCTCCGATTTTTCTGGCAAGTAAATTTTCGTGCAAATTTTTGCAATTTTTTACAATTTCACACACAAAAATTACCAAAATCGCCTGCAAAATAGCAGTTTTTAGCTGTATTTCAGCCTAAATTAGCGATTTTTGGCAATTTTTAGCCAAAAAATTGCGATTTTTTTCGATTTTTGAGCGTTTTTTAGTGCCCACCCCCTCCCCCAAAATTTTGGCTCAGACCCCCAGTAGTATGCTAGGGATCACTATAAGATGCATTTCTGACATTCCATTCTATGTATACGTCATACCGTTTGAGAAAAGCTCATTGCTAGTAGTAGGAAGAGAGTGCATTCTAGCCCCCATATGTAAACAAAGTATTCCGCAAACCCTCTCTGTCTCGCCAGTCTAGACTGTAGCAGACTTAAACAACACGTGGGTGCAGACCGCCCTTCTGCGCTAACAAAATTTATGGTCGATCGCAGCACAGGGCTTATCAAATTCTAAAGTCAATCTCAAACGTGTATAAACTTTGGTGTAAGTTTGGGAACTGCTCAGACGATGCTTTGTTTACATATGGGGGCTAGAATGCACTCTCTTCCTACTAGAAACGTTTGTTGTTTTCTCAATTTTCTTAGCAGAATATTCTGAACTGGACTTTGCTTCCTTTTGATGCAAAAGTTTATACACGCTTGAGATTGACTTTAGAATTTGATAAGCCCTGTGCTGCGATCGACCATAAATTTTGTTAGCGCAGAAGGGCGGTCTGCACCCACGTGTTGTTTAAGTCTGCTACAGTCTAGACTGGCGAGACAGAGAGGGTTTGCGGAATACTTTGTTTACATATGGGGGCTAGAATGCACTCTCTTCCTACTACTACCAACGCAATGAGCTTTTCTCAAACGGTATGACGTATACATAGAATGGAATGTCAGAAATGCATCTTATAGTGGTCCCTAGCATACTACTCCCCCCGGCCGGCGCCAGACCCCCCCCCCAACCCCCCTCCCCCATCAGCGGATGACCTGTTACATGTATGCCTAAAAACCATATTTAGGGTTTCTAAGCACTGCTAAAACCTGTTTTGGGTTCTAGTGTACGCGAAAACCCAATTTTGTGCAGCCGAATGTGTTGTCTGACCTAAACTTTTCTTCACTTGCAAACCCAACAGTGGGTTTTCAGGTATACCAAAATCTGCTGGAGGGAATTTTGCAGAAAAATCGGGCTTAGGCCGCCCCCCCCCCCCCTTTACCCCCACCCCAACGACATGTATGGGCCCACCAATCAACCTGACTTGTTCCTCGACCCACACTAAATGTCCGCGATCTACCAAATGGGCAGACCAATCCCCTGTTACTTTCTAAGTTTACTGCCCCAACCTATTTTTCCTGACCATGAAAATTATGTAAGAGGTCATTCTGATAGCTATTTCAGTCATACTTGCAGGGCGCGCATGTCTACATACTTTTCAAGATACTGAAAATTTCCATGTTTGAAAGTCCCAGCATCATTTGAGACCAAGAAGTCAGTTGTGACGAAATTGTTGTCTGTTAAATAAGAACAGTATAACTCACAAAATAGGCCATCCGATGCTCCTGACTGGTTAGATGCTGAGGAAGGAAATGACGAATAAGCAGCAAGGGGCAGAGGGTGCACAAATAGAACGGTCCAGCATCTGGATTCCCCGGAGCATAAATATTGCTCAACAGTTCATAAACGAACTCCACTCCTACGACAGGATCCTTGCAATGGCTGACCAACGACTGATCAGTAACTGATGAAACTGTCTCAAAAGACGAGGACAGTACTGCAAAATCAGCAGCAAATATGCAGGTAGAATTTACATATAGAACAAACACTGACCAGCACTCAGCTTTTCCACACAGCGCTGATGCAACATTTCCGAGTCTTCTTCATTGGAAATCTCCTGAGCAGCCATCTTGGCTATAACAGGGTCGCAGACCTTGAGCGGCCCATCTTTCAGAGCTCCTTTGATTTTGGATATCTCGCAGAGGAGCTTGTAAATTTCCTTCAGATAGTCCACTTTCTTCAGGCCCTTTTTCTCCAGCTCATACATGAACTCAGGACGATTTTGCAACTGAAGCCATCCGGAGGATTTTTGACATGGTTGCAACAGATACTACATACCAAGAAGTGCACAATGTGACCCTGTGAGCGAGTGTGAGAGCTGACATCTCCATTGACTGGCTCCACCTCACATAAGCACAGTGTACAATAGACCACTCGAACCCTGTTCAAGCTATCTCCCTTGTAAGTGTACAGCTCCAGTATGTAATCCGAGCCAACATTGAACCGGTTGCTTTCCATGCAAACTGCAAGTGCCACTGAAGGCTTCAGCGGAATGACAGATTTCAAGGCTAAAAGGTGCATTTCTAATTATCCTTCCTTTGGCATAATCTATGGGAGAGCTTTACCTAGCTGAAACTCTACTCGCTCTTTCAGAGCCTAAAACAGTTTCATTCACTTGAGATTGCTCATAGACTGATTCATACCCGAACATGGTAGGCTTCTTCTAAGTGATCTTTAAGTAGTCGTTCCCTGATTGCAGCTTCCGTCACTCGTGTTGAAAGGGCGAATGATTGACAGCAGGACTGAAAGTAATATACAGCCTTCCCAACCATACATGTAGCTGGGTTTTCGGCTGGGGGGGGGGGGGGTTCCAGATCCCAAATAGGGTTTCAGCACTATTTCCAAATGGGGTTTCAGCGACCTTTTTTTGGTGTCCAAAAGTGGGTTTCAGCAACCTTTTTTGGGCTCAAAACAGGGTTTTGAGGACTAAAAATCGGGTAAAAATCCTGTCAGAAGTGCAAAAATGCCCTTTAATACCCTATTTATTGTTTTAAAACCTGCACAAAATCCTATTTTTTATTAAAAACGTGCAAAAGAACTGTTTTATTGCTTTAAAACGCGCAAAAAAGCTCATTTTATTCGACATAATACAGCTAAAGTGCATTTTCGGAACCCTATTTAGAAATTTTCAAACCCAAATTAGGGCTCTGAAACCCCGTTTAGGGTTTCTGAGACCTAAATCAGAGTTCTGGAACCCTATTAGGGCCTAAACCCTATTTACAGCTTTTGAAACCCTAATTATGGTTCCAAAACCCTGTTTTGGGTCTCTGAAACCCAAATTAGGGTTCCGGAACCCTATTTTGGGCCGCCAGAAACGGAAATTACGGCTCCGGAACCCTATTTAGGGCTTCAGAAACCTCAGTTAGAGTTTCAGAGTCCCAAATTAGGGTTCTGGAACCCTATTTTGAGGCTCAAGAAACCCAATTTAGGCTCTCTGAAACCCAAAATAGGATTTCGGAACCCTATTTAGGGCTTCAGAAACCCAAATTAGAGTTTCAGAGACCCAAATTAGGGTTCCGGAACCCTATTTTGGGGCTCAAGAAAGCCTATTCAGGCTCCTGAAACCCAAAATAGGTTCCGGAACCCTATTTAGGGCTGCACCAAATTAGAGTTTCAGAAACCCAAATTAGAGTTTCACACACCCAAATTAGGGTTCCGGAACCCTATTTAGGGCTTCAGAAACCCAAATTAGAGTTTCAGGGACCCAAATTAGGGTTACAGAACCCTACTTTGGGCTCAAGAAACCCTGTTTAGGCTCTCAGAGACCCAGATTAGGGTTCCGGAACCCTCTTTAGGGCTTCAGAAACCCTAATTAGAGTTTCAGAAACCCAAATTTGGGTTCCGGAACCCTATTTAGGGCTTCTAAAATCCTAAATTACGGTTTATATGTATTGAAACCCTGAAATTTAGCAGTTTTTCACCCAAAATAGGGTTTCAGAACCCCCCCCCCCAATCTGGCTCGGGGGGGGGGGGGGTTGACGAAAATCGGGCTTGGGGGCTAACCCCCCCCAACTACATGTATGTTCCGAACCATTAACGCCTGACTACCTCGCAAAGCAGCAGAATCTTTTCATCCTCCAGGTAGCGCTTAATCTCCTTGATGCCATCCTTGTCGATCTCAGCAACAAATGAATCCAGCTCCTCCTGAGTCAGTGGTCTGGCCACCAAGAACTCTCTCACTTTATCGTACACAGAGTCAGTGATGCCTGTACGCTTCACTAGTCCTACGCGCCTCTTGGGCACAGGATTGGGTTTGACAGGAGCCCTGCGAGACTTTGTCAGGACCAAATCCATCAAAGGCACTGGTTTCGTTGTGAGAGCTACTGGAGGTGCAGTGTCCAAAGACAAAGGTACAGGTGCTGGAGGGAGTGGGTCATGAGTTGCAAGCGATGGGAAAGCAGCAGCATAAGACCGTTGATCAAGGTCAACCATTATCTGGCGTTTAATCTCACCCCGACCAAGAGTAGACTCCACTTCACCAACATAGTATTTCAGCTGAGCATCTACACCAAGATCAGCCTGCAGAATCAGTGCTTGGACTGCTGAAGCCACATCTGGCATCTTCTCACGCTTAAATAAGCAAACAGTAGCTAAAAGGTCATCAGGTGGACAGATGACACACCAGATAATGGAGTCTGTGAGATCTACTGCACAAATGGTCAATCAACTGATCAGCTCTAGTCAGGAAAGGGCAGAGTCGGCAGATATAGGCCTTTGGAGTCTCAGTCCTGTACTTGTGGTTGTTGAAGAATATCTGGAACACGAATTCAAGCCCGCACAATGGCTCCTTGCAATCATCGATGCTTGCTTGCATGTGGATAGAGGGTGCATGGGTGGGTACTCCATTGAGCACTGAAAGTTAAACAAGTCAGTACAGTATTCGCGCATGGAAAGATACGTTTGCTTCTTGGTTAACTCTGCTGCCAAACAAACTGTTCGTGGTCACATAAGAACAGAGATCCTGATCTTTTGTGGCTTGGCTACCTTAACTGTCTGCAATACTTTCCTACAAGCAGCACATACTCTCTAAAGGTGCTAGTCATTCATACAGGGGCTGAAAAGATCTGGACGGGTTGGTATGATGATAGGCCAAAGACCAAGGTCAGTGAGGGAGGGTACAGACCACAGCTATCTGTATGGCTCAAACTTATGAATGACTCCTCATGACAGTTTCCATTCTACACACTCTATTCTAAGCTCAGCTCAACTTTAACTGAAACTTACATCGATCCATGTCAAACCTTGCAGCATTGGCATTGTATCTGCCTCTAGAACACGATTCCTGTTGGTCAAAAAGCACCGACAAGCTCTCATTGTAGCTGTCCATTGGACCACTAGTGGCCTTTTTCTTCTCACGCGAAAATACACTGTTAACCCTTCTTCGTTTGTTTCTATTTCTGCTTTCATCTCGAAGTCATAGGCCAAATAAGGATCAAAGCGCTTCTGGAAGAGCAAAGTTCAGTGCACACATGTTTCTGGGTCTTTCCATTGGGAACCTTTTCAAATACAAAATAGGGTTTTGGGACCGAATCCAAAGTGGGTATTGCGACCTTTTTAGGATCCAACAAAGTTGGGTTTTTTGCCCATTTTTTGGGGGTAAAAAGTGGGTTTTGCAAACCTTTTTAGGAACCTTGGGTTGAAAATCGCTTTAATTGTCACTGCACGAGAAAGTGGGCCAAAATGGCCATTTTGCGGGCCATGAGGAAGCAAAGAATTGAATGAGATAGTTGAAAATTTACATGTAGATGTAGTTTTGATAGAAAGGAACGAATTTGAAGTCCGTTTTGCCCTAGCTCTCTTTCTTCGTCTGATATAGAACCCAGTACCTTCCACAGTATGACAAAACTCAATGTTGCTAAACTTAAAATTTAGATACTGAAACATATGTAAAAATACACGCTGAATCTCACGGTGACATCTATTTTTTTGTTTAAAATCGAAAATTCCATTTTTTCGGACTCTGAAATTTTTAAAGCGAAAAAAACTCAAATTTAAAAAAAAAAAAAAAAAAAAAACTTGTCGTAGGAAAAGTCGTTTGAATGGCTTAAAAGATGCGCCATTTTGTCCTCTTTTGAATGGCAAAAAGATATGTAGGGGTTGGATGGGGTGGACGGGCCACTTTGGCCGTTTGAATGCTCAAAAATCGATCATCTATTTTACTTTTTCTCAAAATATATGCCTTCGGATTAGTTTGTTCAGGTTATATGCATAACACTAATTGCAGAATGACGTTTTCACGCCTCAGATAGTTTAAACAGACCATTTGCTACTGTTTTCACATCTGCATATAGATGTCTCCTTCTGAGGTGCGCCATTTTGAGCATGACTTATGTGTGATACAGTAAGTGCCGACTCGTCTGTCAATTTCATGCAGAACGCAAAAGTTCAATGATTATTTTACATTTCTTTTATATTTTACTTTGTATGGTTTACTCAGTCGGTTTAATAGACATGTTTTTAATTTGAACTTAATCGGATCATTAGTTCAAAATATATGACTGATTGGATAAAGGTGGTTTTTATAAAAATGCCAAATATGTAGTTTTGGTTTTTTGTCTGTACCGGTTGTTCAATTTCCACTAAACCAATGTATTTGGTAGAAGACAGCGAAATATATCTAATGGCGATATCC
>JASANB010003098.1:0-18895 GCA_030248155.1 Sabatieria punctata | reverse complement strand
TACATACTTTGTACAAGCCAAGAATTGAGAGTTTACTGGAAGCAAAGGTTACCCCCTTTTTAAGCTTTGATTGAAACGTTTTCTAACATTTCAGCGATAGTACCGGTTGAACCGGAGGAGCAGAAAGCAGGTCGATTGCACGACAAACACGATGCCGAAGAAGGCGACTGGAACTGTTTCAAGAGAATGGAGGCGAAACAAAATGCTTAGGACCGGGCCATGAAGAAGTTCACAGACAATCGGAAACTCACTGCGCAGTATTCAAACGATGCCAGTCCGCGAATTTTTTTCGCAGGCTTAGCCGGCTTTAGGGCCTCTTGACTCGCACACTGTCCAAAGAAAAAAGATCGGAGGGGTAGTTCTGTAATAGAAGCGACTACGAAAGAAAAATTGACTGTGTAAGACATCGATCGATTGAATCCATTTATAACGAATCACCATCGCCTATGAATAGGCTCTGTCTAATAGTTATCGCATGAAAATCGGAGAATCGTGTCCGAGTGAATCATTCAGTCTTCCGGTAGTTTTGGGACAAAGGACAATGCTAGAAGAGCTTTGTAATTACTGCACCAAACCACTTTGCACAATTTCCTCACCTGCGCATCTTTTCCAGGAGGGCCCGTTTCGAGGTCCCAAAAACCGCCATCATGGGAACCCTTGCAGACCGTCAGACCCTGTGGGCCGGCGGGACCGGTCCCGCCGAAGTCACTTCCACATTCCTCTCTCTCCCATGTCTCCTGCTCCGGGCTCTCCTTTCTTTCCAGTTCCTGCCCACGACCTTCCTGCCGTTTTCCTCTCGGCCCTCTCGGCCGGCTCATCTGCCGCTCGTCCATAGCTCCCGGACCTCCAGTGTTTCCCCCGCCTCCAGGATAACCATTCCCGGGTCTTTACATAGGGCCCGCACCCTCTGGGACCTAATTTCACAGTGATATTTAGTTTAATGCTTATCGGTACCTGAATGACTAGCATGTTAGGGGACCCATGTCGGCGGACATTGGGTATCAATGTCCAAGGCACAAGAAAGCGCATCTGCAGCGTTGGCGCCGTTTTTGCCGTTTGGTCCGTTTCGTCCTGGCTCGCCGCGCTCCCCTTCGGCCCGGTTGGGCCAGGGGGTCCTACAAGGACAGATGTTTATTTGGCTACACTCTGAAATGTGGCTTTTTGTAGATACCGGATGTAGTATGGGAGTAATGGGATCTGTTACCACATCTTGGTCTCTGTGGTCGAATGTAGTATGGCCGCGGTGGTACGGTGTGCGTCGGTGGTCTGGTAACTGGACGACGGGTGGTAGGTTGTTGGGTGCGTGTGGCTGGTGTTCCGCCTTTGTACGACGAATAGTAAGCCTGACTATTTCGTCTGGAATCGTTTTTAGATATCAGCATAATGTCGCTCCATGTGGCGTCTGTTATATTCTAAAATAGGCTAACCTTACTTGCAAGTCCAAAGCATACACTCACCTTAAAATTGTTCGACTTCTAGATCAAATTCTCGCTATATTTGAGTGATTTCGGTGCAGATCAGCGGCACAGAAACGAGACAAATCAAGCAGGAGCTGAGACAGGAAGGAACCGACATAGGCCACACTCTGAACTTTGAGATGGTTCTTGCTTGAGCCAGGAGAACCAGTGATCCAATGGTCCAGTCTCTGCTGAATTTATACCGACCGATTCTGGGCTAAATGCAAGGTTAGTGGCACAGATGCGTCTCAAATACCAGGTGTTTTTCGGCTAATTATATCTTTGTGTGTGGTCGCAATTATTAATTTCTTTCTAACCGTGTCATCTCAACTGAAACTAGAGTGCACAGAAAGTTTTTAGTTTATAATTGTCTTTAAATATATAGGCGTCACAACTGAATCATGGAATGCTAACAGGGTGTGTATCAGTGACACACAATTTTGGCGTTCAGTTCCAGCTTAGTTGTATGACGGAGTTTGTTGTTTCTGATTTTGCACGTCTGTCGCTGGAGCCACTACAGGAGGTGAATCTCTTCGTGGACACGGGCAATACTAAAAAACCCCAACCAATTAATCACGCATACATACAGTCAACAATTTACATGAGCGTCGATTCCAGGGCGTCCAAGCGGTCCAATGGCTCCTTTTCTCCCTGAATTCCAGGTACACCGGTGAGACCAGTGAATCCAGCTGGCCCTTGATCTCCAACCTTTCCTAGTACAGCATCCAGACCTGGATCACCCTTTTCTCCGGGAGTGCCCGCTGCTCAGGGCGCTCCACACTTTAATCCAGGAAGTCCGACTACAACTTTTGCTGTTCTTCCCGGTGGTCCAACCGGTCCAACTCTTCCAACAAATCCAGGCGCTCCAGTAGTTCCCATTACTCCCTGAGTTCCTGGCTGTCCATTCCGACCGTTCATGCCAACCATGCCCGCAGCCCCGCGCATGCCTCGAGGTCCTATCATACGTTGCTTAATTTTTGGCATCACTTGTAACATTTTACCTGGTCTTCCCGGCGCCCCGGTGGGCCAATGGGCCCTGAGGACAATGGTAACACGAGGCCGGATCCAACGAACAGGACTCGTCTTGGCCGGGTGACCCATCTTGGCCATCCAGACCGTTAGGACCGTTGTGTCCTGCCTCACCTTTGGGTCCTGGGGGTCCTGGAGGTCCAGCTCCACACGGATTTACAGGATCACAATCTACAAGCAGTAGCACACAAAAATAGTGCAGTTTTCTTTTGAAGTAATTTACCGCATTCTCTTTCCAAAGCGATCGGTTTTACGGCAGCGCCTGTCTCTGAAGTGGCTTGCCGAGCTAGTCGAACTTGGCTTGGAGTGGATATGCTGATTATTTGCTTCCAAACGGCGTCCGATATGACCTACAGAATTTAAGCAACTTCGTTTTCTGGTAAACGTGAGAAAAAAGGAGAGTTTGAAAATGCGACCTCTTGTCCCTCTGGTTTTATTTGAAATTTCTTGCTTTGTGCTCAACAAAGTCATTTTACCTTTGCAAGCCAACTTTTTGAGGGAAAAAGAATTGAAAGTGCATAAAAAGTATTGTTTTGAGCCGTTTAGTACAGCTGTCAAAGTTTTGGGCACAAATGTATGAAAAACTCATTCAATTTTTTTTAATTCTGAGGGTTTTGCTTACAATCACATTGAATGAGGAAGTACGTTCATTTATTTTATTACCCTAAATTGACTCATCTGATCGTCCAGTTCACGCCAGGTTTGGTTAGCCTCTCCGCATATGAGAGGAACGAAAATGATAGCCACTACCAAAGCCGCACAGCTAAGCACGGTAGCAAAAATAGTCGATATTTGCACACTTCGGATAGACATATCGAATCTGAGATAGCAAAAATGAAAGTGAGCTCACTTTTATGCTGATTTTAAGTCGGTTAAAGAGTTAACAGGTCACTGCAGTACACATACAGTAGGTAGAAGTAACGTCTGCAAGTAATGCGACCTCGGACCTTTGATTAAGATCAGATTAGTTTAGAGATAGCCGGGAATCGGAGAGCAAACTTTCTTTTACTTCTGGCAGTACACAAACAAATCGCACTTTTTAATAATAATTTGCTAATAGGTGTCACAGAACTCCTAAGAAAATATCGTTGAGCTTCTACACGAATTAAGCATGGCCTGCCGCGTCTCGAGTTGGACAAGGGCAATACTGAAAGAAAACAGCTTTTACCTATATCGACTGGGTCTTGAACGGAAAACAAACGACACTTACATGAGCATCATTTCCAGGAGCTCCTGCCTCTCCTTGTTCTCCCTCCTCACCAGCAATTCCACTGACTCCCGCCAGTCCCCTGAGCCCCTCACGTCCCTCTGGTCCGGCTTTGCCCTGTCGACCGTCCTTTCCAGGTTCTCCCTGATCTCCACGATCCCCACGAGGGCCGGGCTCTCCCTTCGGACCGGGCACACCGATTGGAGCTTGGGCATCTTCTCCTCGAGGACCGGCCGGACCCTGTCGACCGTCACGACCCGGAGCTCCCTGAGGTCCCATCTCTCCCGAACTGCCTGGCTGACCGTCGCGTCCGTTCATGCCGTCCATGCCGCGGGCACCGCACATTCCTCTTGGTCCTGCAATTATTATACCTTTTTAAATTTATTTTTAAAATAGAGGTGATAAAATTTGAGAATTTGGCTTTAAAAGGAAATTCTGAGTCACGTTTTTCACACTTCACGTCTATTTTTCTTCCTACTCCCACCGTATAGGAACTGTTCTAGTGTAAGCCTCTATATCTAAATACTGTACGTACCTCTGCGACCAGGAGCGCCGTTGGGACCCATCGGTCCGTGCGGGCAGTGGAAGCAGTGACTTCTAGAAACTCCGGGACACTCGATATCGGCGGCGTCGGCACCTGCAGGTCCGTCTTTGCCGTCGAGGCCGTCCGGTCCGGGCTCGCCCTTGGGACCCTGAGGCCTGGGGCTCCTTCTGGGCAGTTGTTCTCGGGATTGCAGTCTGAACAATGGATTTAGAATAGAATGCGTGCATTGCGGCAGAAATGTTTTACTGCAAGTTCGATCTTCTTGGTAGGAGGGAACCACTGTCTCTTGGCCTTTGCTCTGATAGGTCTGACGTGCCTGTCTGATTTGGCTTGGAGACGACATGCCAACCATCTCCTTCCAGATTTCGCCCGACAGCGCCTGAACAGTCGGCTTTATGCAAATTTATCAGTATCAAACAACTGCTGAATGCTAAGTCTTTACGTTTTTGACAATGAAACTTGGTTGTCTTTCTTTAGAGTTTATTATTGGCTTGATTATACAAAATCTTTTAGATTAACGGTTAATTTTATAACAAACCAAGTCAAACTCACTCTGAATTCAATCATTTCATTGTCGAATTCGACCCAAGTAGCCTGAATTTCACGGCAGATCATGGGCACAAAGACGATACAGAAGGCCAGAGCTGTACAGCTCATAACAGTGGCCAGAATGGTTGAAAAACGAACCGCTTGCAGAGACATGACGAAGACTTGATGAGGACTGCAAGAGAGAACTAGTGGACAGTGGTCGAAACTACCTTTTTATGCGCCCAATCTGTGTCATCATTAGGGTTAATGGGACAAATTGCAGTCGCGTCGGCCGAGAACATCCTTTTGTCCTATAACGGTCACTATCTATGTCAGCCGGTCAGGCACTGGACGTTGGTCAGCAGTCGTCTGTCTATCAAACTCACGCACTGTGCAAACACGACAGCTTTCAGATAAAATAGACAAATACCATTCTTTGATTGGAAACCCAAACTCTCTTCTGCCCTCATTCAATTTACACAGTTCCCTCCAGAGGCAATGGTTCACCTGAGAATAGCAACCTTTAATATTAGCGACCTTTATGTAAGTCCGTGTGCGTTGAGAACGCTCAGGCAAACTCACGAATGCGAGTCACTAGGCGCCACAGCCGAAATTCTGAGTGTCGTATTGAAGATTATGAACGCGTCGTTCGAAGTGTTGCCGATGAATCTGTCCGAAGTTGGCACCTTCGAAAACGGCAACTGGACCGACGCGCTGGCTCTGCTAAATCGAGGTGAACTGGATTTGCACGCTATGTTCTTCACCGAAACGTCGCTGCGGCGATTTCACTTCGACTTCAGTCTACCGATCGCCGATTTCCGACCGGTTTTTCTGGTCAAAGCCATGACTCCCGGTTTGAACACCACAGCCTGGCTGCCGTTCGAGATTTTTTCGCTTAGAAGTCTGGCTTTTCATTACATTCTTTTACGTACTGTGTCGCTATTTGCTTCAAATCAAAACTGTAGCCCGGTACTCGCGAAATATCGTAGTTGTGCTAGTCGGATTAGCTACTATATTATTCGCCAATTTGTATAGAGGTCGATTGTTGACTGAATTAATGACCAACAGTCGGCCACTAATGTTTACTGACTCCTACCAAATGTTGGAAATGGTGAAGGAGAAAAAGCTGAAAGTTATCTTCGTTTCGCAGACTTACTGGCTTTACCAACTGATAGAAAATCCGGAAAACGTGGCCTATTTCCAGAAATTCAATGATGCACTTGCGAACAACCCGGCAGAATTTTATGGCAATGTCAAATCGCTTGCCGACCTAGCCGCCACCGGGAAGTACGTACTGCCGGTGGAAAATATTGCAGCTAAATCATATCTGCAATTGAACTGTACACTCACAGTTGTAGCTGGAAAAGATTTACCGGTCTATCGATTGGGATTTATGTTTAGGAAAAAGGCACCGTGGAAAGAAGAATTTAACAGAGCCGTTCTGGTAGCCAGCAAGTATATTGAAAAAGTAATTCAAAAGTACACGAAGACCGAGCACAGAGCCAGTGAGCACTGTGCACCACTACACGCGGAGTCTCCTAAACAGGGTTCGTACAGATCAAAGCTCTTCAAATTTACCCTCACTATTTACACGCAAACTCAGAAAAGAGACATTTTGTATATATGTTTAGTGATTTCCTGACCAAAACTTCTAATAATAGCGCTCCCTGCTCATCTCATCACCATCAACTTTTTGCACGCATTCCTATGAAAAATACTGTCTTTTTGGAAATACTTTCTTTGCAGCCTCATATACACCTTTTTTGCAGCGATGACAAAAATTTCCTTAAATTAAATGATCTGTACGAACCCTTCTGATGTTAACCGAGCGCTCAGTTTGCTCTCATTGGCGGGTGTTTTCGGTGCATTTTTGGTCCTCAGCTTTCTAGCGACAATTCTACTGGCAGTGGAGATCGCCACTAAGCACTTGAAAGGCAATAATAATAAGAAGAAGACAGCGAGTTATGTGGTTCGGTCGGCCACGTCCAAGCGTTTGAGGCGATTCAGACAAATGCTAATGCAGTTCGAAGAGTTAGTAGAGCTGGAAGACGACCTTGCTAGTCTGCAAACTGCTTCTGAGGCTCTTCGACAGCTGGAAACCACTCTCGAACTAAAGATGCACTCCGTTCAGGGTAGCAAGACTAGCCTAACTAGCGTTTATTCGGCATTTAGCTATTGACCAATTTTCTCT
Organism: Sabatieria punctata; assembly: GCA_030248155.1. Classification (NCBI taxonomy): domain Eukaryota; kingdom Metazoa; phylum Nematoda; class Chromadorea; order Araeolaimida; family Comesomatidae; genus Sabatieria; species Sabatieria punctata. The sequence continues at coordinate 11,939 of JASANB010003098.1, read as the reverse complement.
TCTGTCTTCTGTCGCAACAAGTTCGACTTTACTGTACCTCGTGTCTGTCTGTGCTACTGTACCATCGTGCGTATAAATCAGAGAGTACTGTAGCTCTGACATGTGCAGTATGTAACATGCCACGCACGCAGCAAACGTGTTCTGTGAAACTATCTGTTACTTTATGAAATTCTTGCTTTATCCTTAACAAGAACTATTCTTCTCCATACTCGTGTAATAATTGGTGCATCGGCAAGTTCGTGTTGCCCACCAGTGAGTGTGTAGATGGCCAATGAGTGGCGGCTATGGCAGAGAGAAGTCGGACCAGTAGATGAATAATCTTTACCGGCGCACAACAGTAAAATAATACAGCGCCTAGGCAATCGTAATAACCACACGTAGGCAGGCACGATAGCAGACTGACACACTATAATAGCGCAGGCGGCGCTTCCAGTTTACAACGCAGGCGCAATCACAGATAAGAGCAGTATTCTAATTGTGCGCCTGCTAACCGCATGTATCACACCTACGCTAAACACTACGGTGTATGGCCGACATATCAACCACCCCTCCTCCTATTGAGCGAAGAGTGCTAGGGCAGTCAAGGAGTGTAGCGTTCTGGAGGACGCCCTTTGTTCTGACGTTGAGAGCGCCACACTGGTTCTTCCCGATTGATGCCCCTGGGTTGAGCGGCCCGTGGCTGAGCGGTAGCGGCTGGAGGAGCGACTGGGTCGTGGAAAATGTCAGCAGGTTGTTGAGGTGTCTCCTCAAACACTCGACGCATTCTTCGCGCATTCCACAACTGTCCATCTGACAGCTTATACATCCAGTCCCCCAGCACTTGCACAACAGTGAGTGGCTTGGACCATGGACTTCGGCCCTTGGGTGTGTGAGGTCTTTTGACTCGAACCCTTTGACCCACTCTGTAGGGACCACGTCTGTCGATTGGAGAATGTTGTAGCACATCTTGTAGATCGCCAGGTGTCTCCAGACCTGGTCGTTCACCTCTTTCCTCCCTCCTTTTTTGAGCCCGAACAATCTGGAATGGCAAGCGAGCAGGGCGACCCAGGAAAAGCTCGCTAGGACTCTTCTGATCAGGCTGAGAAGAGGTAGCACGGAAATGAACCAGCAGATCAATCAGACCTTTGTAAAATGGCAGATTAGCAGCAGTGAAGGTTTGTACACCATGCTTGATGTAGCGATTGAATGACTCAACGAAAGAATTCTGCTGTGGAGTGTAGACCGGTGTCATCTCATGCAGAATATCTCTCTGATGCACAAAATCTGCAAACTGATGGCTAGCAAACTGCGGCCCATTGTCAGAGATGATTTTGGATGGATTCCCATAGCGTGAGAACAACTCTGCAAGCCATCGGGTGATGCTAGCAGTAGTGATGTTGTCAGTGCACAGAATCTCTGGGAATCGGCTGTAATTATCCACAACTACAGCAAGGTATCGTTGATGTGCAGGAGCATTCTCAAATGGCCCCGTGATGTCGATACTGATCTCCTCCCATGGCTTGTCAGGCACATGGAGGTGCATGGTAGGCATCTGCAGCTTGGGAGTAGACTTCGCAGAATCCTGGCATGGGACACAGTGCTTAACGAACAGTTCCATCTCTGAGTCCATGCCTGGCCACCAGTAGGTTTCACGCAACTTGCGTTTGAATCGCACAATGCCAGGGTGTCCTGTGTGAGCCAGTTTGAGCAAACATCGGCGCAGTGAGGGCGGAACAACCAAACGTTGCTCTGCTCCTCTGGTGAGACAGCTACCAAAAGCAATCTGAAGGTCCTGACGCAGCTTGTAGTAAGGTTGCAAATCAGGAGGGACTTTCTGGCGTGATTGTGGCCAACCATGTTGAACAAACTTGTAGACTTGCTGTAGTACTGAGTCTTCCTTGGTGTGCTTGCAGAACACAGCCACTGACAAGCCATCTGAAGTGACCTGTGCCACTCGAATGGCCCCAGCATCAGGGTGTCCGATTCTGGAAAGAGCATCTGGACCAATGTTGTCCTGACCATTGACGTGCTGCACAGTGTAGTCAAATTCGGCCAGCCTTTCCAACCAGCGACCAAATTTCGATGATTTGCGTCTGTCTGGACGAGCAGTGAGCAAAGACTTCAGAGCTGAGTGGTCAGTGTGTAGTGTGAAATGACGACCAAGTAGAAACTTCTCCCAGTACTCACAGAAGTACATGGCTGCATAGGCTTCTCGCTCATTTGCAGCCCAATTGCGCTTGGTTGCATCTAGTGTGTGGTGTCCAAATGCGATTGGAATCTCCTTGCCGTTTTGCAGTTGAGATAGCACACCACCAATGCCAACCAATGAGGCGTCAGTAGAAAGGAATGTTGGGCAATCGGGATCGAAGATACCCAACTTCAGATCTTGCCGAACCATCATCTTCAGCTTGTCAAATGACCGCTGACATTGTTCCGTCCATTGGAACTTGACTTTCGCTCTGGTCAAAGCCCTGAGTGGTTCTGCCAAATCAGCGAACTTCAGCAAGAAGTCTGAGTAGTAGTTGAGCATGCCCAGGAAACTCAAAACCTCTTTCGTAGTTTTAGGCGTGGGCATCTCTGTGATGGGCTGTAGATTCTTCGGATCTGGCTTCAGACTGCCAGAACTGATGATGTGACCCAGGAAAGTGACTGACTGCACTGCAATGACACATTTGTCCATGTTCAGCCTGAGATTGACTTCATCCAGACGCTGAAGAACTGCCCGTAAATTGGCATCGTGTTCCTCTCTGGTCACACCATAGATGAGGATGTCATCAATGTAGGAATCACAGTTTGGCAACCCAGCCAGTGTCTGCGAGACAAGTTGCTGGAAAACTGCGGCGGAATCCTTCAGGCCCATTGGGAGCTTGCAGTATGCGTACATCCCCTTTGGCCTGATGGTAGTAGTGAGCAAGCTGCTCTCCTCATCTAGATCAACGTTGTAGTAGCCCTTGCGAAGGTCCAGCTTGGAATACCACTTTGCCTTGCACAGCTTGGTGGACAGATCCCGAATGTTTGGCAAAGGGTAGCGCACAGGTTCCACAATCTGATTCAGCTTGGATAGGTCTGTGGTGATTCGCACTCCACCATTGGGTTTGTCCACAGTCACCATTCCATTGATGACTTTTGACCGGTCGACCTTGCGCCAAATTCCCTGTTCCACCATTGAATCGATCTCTTCCAACGTCTTGGAGAGTCGATAGAGCGGGATGCTCTGCAACTTGCAGGGCGGTGGTAGTTTGGCATCTGGCACCAGCTGAATCTTGTGCTTGAAATCGGGAAACTGTCCGATGTCATCCCTGGTGAGGTTCTTGCACTCTTGCAGCAAATGAGCAAGACCTGCCTTGTCCCAGGTAGATTGCTGTGGAACATTGACCGTCAGAGCATGAACAGCCTCCTGTCCTGCTGTATGCATAGGAATTTCTTGAGACCGAGCCTCTGAGGTAGCAGTAGAATTGTCAGCCTCCATTGACTGAACTGAGCAGGTGTGCTGGTCAGCCTGTACTGACTGCACTGAGCAGGTGCGTCCATCTAACACCATGTGTAGAGCTGTAATCGTGTCTCTTCCTATCACTGCACCAAAGAGAGTAGGAAGTACGAATACATTGATTGTAGCATCCCGACCATTGTATGCAACTGTGGCAGGAAACTGAACACCAGCGCCAGGAATCTTTGACCCATCAAAATTCGTCAAAGTCTGCTGCACTTTCTGCAGAGGTGTGCCACTGAAATGTCGCTTGTAGATGTCCCAAGTGAGGCCAGTAATATCTGAACAGCTGTCGGTGCTAGCAGTGACAGAAGTGCTCCTTCCATCTGCTGTAGTGATTTGTACTGTACTCGAAAAGCCCTGTCCAGTAGGACTATCAACAGCACAAACTCGGTGTTGCTGTCCAGAAGCACGCACCTTGATGGTGCTTGTAGTAGTTTGACCCCGATTTGGTCCCCTGGCACCCTTCTTCTTGGACCTGCAGCATTTCTCGAAATGGTTCGCCTTGCCGCAGTAGGAACACTGTTTTCCTTTGGCAGGACAGTCTGCAGAACCAAATCGATGTGTCGGACTGTTGCACCCAAAGCAACGTTTGTCACTTTGCTGAGGAGGTCGGTGAGTCTGCGAGTGTGGTTGTTTGCCCTTCTGTGGAGACTTCTGTTGCTGCTGAGCTCTGGCAACCATTACAGAGCTTGAGAGTTGTATTTTGGCTGCATCCTGTCTAGAGCTCTCATCTGCTTGCGCAATTGTTTTGAAGTCCTCCAAATTGACACGATTCAGAGCTAGAATCTTCTGCTGTGTCTCCTTGTTGTACAGTCCTTGCGTGAACTGTGTAGCCAGCAAGTAGTTGACTAGCTCGGTGCGCTGAATGAAGCCCTGGGCATTTGCTGTTGGCAGCGTGATCTCTTCCAGCAAACTCTGTAGAGCTAGGAGGTACTCATTGACTGTCTCATGCGCTGACTGCTTCCTGCATCCAAAGTCAAAGTGAGCCCTCACTGGATTGGCTGGATGATGGAAAACTGACTTGGCCGCTTCCAAGTAGACAGCAAATGTTGACCCAGCTGTATTCTTCCCCACTGGATGTGCACTGAATTGTCGCTGTCCCTCTACGCCGAGTAGGTTGTACAACAGCATGTTCTTCTGCACATCTGTGAGTTTCAGCGTCTGTGGCAGGCACGCATCGGTTAGAGCCAGGTAGTTGTTGAACTGCACCAACCACTGTCCCCAAGACAGCAGAGGTGTGTCACCCTTTGTTGTCCAAAACTTCTCTGGAAGAGGAACTTGAAACTTCTGTACTTGTTCTGCCATCTCCCAGTGTTTTTGTGTAGTAGCCCACACTACATACACAAAATGATGTGAAGTTGACACGGCGCAGAAACCATGTAGTTGGCCTGTATCACCAATGATAGAGACGCAACTGAGAAGAACACCTGACAGTCACCGATAGCGAGCGGCTCTTCGTTAGCAGAAGGAAAATCGCGTGAATGACCAACCGCGTCGCCAGTTGGTGTATCGGCAAGTTCGTGTTGCCCACCAGTGAGTGTGTAGATGGCCAATGAGTGGCGGCTATGGCAGAGAGAAGTCGGACCAGTAGATGAATAATCTTTACCGGCGCACAACAGTAAAATAATACAGCGCCTAGGCAATCGTAATAACCACACGTAGGCAGGCACGATAGCAGACTGACACACTATAATAGCGCAGGCGGCGCTTCCAGTTTACAACGCAGGCGCAATCACAGATAAGAGCAGTATTCTAATTGTGCGCCTGCTAACCGCATGTATCACACCTACGCTAAACACTACGGTGTATGGCCGACATATCAATAATGAACATACGTAATTACTATTAGTGCTTTCTAGTAATTTCGTCAGCCGCATCTATACACTTTTAGCCTCTAAAAACGCATTTGAGAGGCATCCTCCTAATCCAGACAGTTTTAGTACATACCGGTAATTCATTCGTTTCTCTTATTTTTGACTGATTTTTCTTCACCTATCTTCTTACCTCCACCATAAAGGGGTGTACCAGTACCACCCTACCCTACGTACCTGAGTGCGCTACTGCTTCTGTTAATGCAGCCTTGTTAGCTAGCACAGCGTTTTGGTTTGGGCTTTACGCGTTCGCCAGTCTTCTTTGTAAGTGGAAAATTTAAAGGCGACTATCCTTGCCTGATTCATGTCGAAATACAAAATAGCGAAAAAATGCGTCGACGATTGCTGCAAGCACATGACAAAACAAACAACACAAGAGATAAAGAGAGTTTCTTGTGCCAGAACATCTTGGTTGGAGCCGTTCAGCGCTAATTAATAATAATAATGTCTCAAATCGTACCTCTGAACGAAGCACAGATGGTTAAACGGCTGGTGAGCGGTCTAGTGGAGCGACGGATGCACGACAGTCTCTCGCTAGATGCCAACCGATTGTCTTCTCTGAAAACGCTGCTCAAGAACGACCAGACTCTATGCGAACCTCTTACAGTCGCCATCTTCACTGCTCTGCACCGACAGGACTCGGATGTTAGACTATCAGCCGTTTTACTGAGTGACCAGTTCTTCTGTCGCATGCACCGATTTCGCCAGACACTGGTCGACGACTTCCAGGACTTCCTGCTCCTGAGCGCCGAGACCGACGCTCTAAAATACCCGTTGCCGCCGCCGAAAGAAGCGGCCAAACAGCTGAAGAGTGTCACGTTGAAAGTGGTGCACAAATGGCACGAAAAATTTGGGCCTGCCTATAAAAAGTTAGAGGTAGAGAATTGTTCAGGCCTCTAGGCAGAACTCCGCCTAAACCTTCTTTCTTTCTTCAGTTAGCCCACAATTTTCTGAAGGAAAGCAAGCATTTGGACTTTGAGCGCATGGAGACGGAAACGCTAGCAGAACGGCAGCGTGTTAGAGAAGAGGAGGCGCGGAAGGAACGGATTCGGGCTAGACTCAGTGCTAAAGTGGAAGCCGAAATAGCTGACTTGAAGCCTGACATGGAGCGCTGTCTGACTGAGATGAAAAACGGATTTCAGTTGCTTTTTCCTGATTTTACGAAGGACCATTCTGATGAAACAGTGGACACCCATCAACTAACCGCACCAGCCACCTCCACTGATAATGAGAATCAGCGCAAAGTATGTTTTCAATTGTACACTGGCCGCGGCTAAACCCCACCCTTACCCCCCGCGGCCCATGTAATGTTGAGTTGACGCTATAAAGTTTGGTTCTCTTATTGTTAATTTTGCTGTTCCCTAAAATTATTGTGCCAAGTATTCAATTGAATTCGAAGCTGACATTGACTACTTAGGCTGATTTTGAATCATCGATATCGATCAAAATTGAACTCAAACATACATGTAACAGGGCATCCACCGAAGGGGAGGTCAGGTTAAGGGGGTCTGGCGTCGGCCGGAGAGGTCTGAGCCAAATACAACGGACGGAGGGGTGTTGGGAACTAAAAGCGCTCAGGAATCGCAAAAAATCGCTAATTTTCGACTATAAATCGTAAAAAATCGTTAATTTGGGCTCAAATACAGTCTCTGATATATTAAAAAATTGCAAAAATTTGCTAAAAAATTCCAGAAGAATTGAAGGGGGTTCTGCTTAGATTCTTTTGTTTTTGTCCGCTAATATTGCACTTTCTAGCTTCACGGACTAGTGGGTGTAGCGGATCTGGAGCTGCAAGTGGACCTTAACCAAAGTCCAGTGGAAGAGACGGACGACAATCAAATCCTAATCTGCGCCGTGTGCGACTGTGCCAAGCTGGCCAGACAGTCCTACCTTCCTCAGCTGAACAAATGGCTGACTAAACTGACCAAAATCGGAGGCGCCTCGGCGCAGAAACACTTGAAGCAGTTGATTCAGTTGAAGTCCCAGTTTGATCCGGCTCTGGAACAGTTTGATCGGTTGAAATTGAAGCCGCAGAGAAGAAAAGTGGACCAAAAACGACCGCACAATTGTGACTCCTCTTCCGATGATTCTGATTTAGAGGATGTGCCGGAAAAACAGGGTCCGTACTTTCTGCTCTGCTGTTGTTGTATGTTTGACAACCAAACATGTAACAGGTCAACCGCCGATGGGGTTGGGAAACCCCCGGGCCCCTGTAAAATACGTATGTGTTTAGCCGCAGCACTCTTTTATTGTCTTTTTGTGGCAAACGTGATCTGCAAGTCACAAAGCGCTTCCTGGTAGCCGTTGTTCAGTAGAAAACTGTCTTTGCATGTATTTTTTCAGAATTGATTGATCACATGGAAGCGCTGAGGGATGATGCAGTTGCGAAGCATATTTTGGACTACTCGAAACGGCCCTCCGACCCGGCAGAACGGCCAGCCATTCCTGCTTCTTCCAGTTCTTCCTCCAGAGCTCCGAACCAGTCGGCTGTGCCACAGGTTGCCTTCGGCCTTGACTTGAAGTACTGGGGCGCCGACCAGATCGATGTGCCTTCTGTGCTCAGCAATGAAGACGGCTGCGAAAGTCACTGGGTCAAACCCACTGACAACAAAGACTGGTACTACCTGCTATTTACTTAGTGGCAAACTCTGGATGGGTATGAGTAGTCATGGCGGACTTCTTTAAAGAAGTATTTCAGGGATAGGTAAACTCCAGGCCCATGTATGGGATACGTATTACATTATTACAGTCAAGCACTTTTATGGCAACGGTACTTAGGGTGGTATGGTTCCAGTGCCAAAATACGGTACTGGTACATTCTTCTGACACTCCGGTGCTACAGTAACGGTACCAGTCATACATGTGTATCACGGTTCCAGGGGGGTCAGGGGGTGCATTTTTGGCCACTGAAATCAATTTTGGCAGCAACTATACATGGGCCGGGGGTATTGGGGTATACCCCTCCCCCCCCCCGGCCATACCCCCCGTGTCGCCACCCCCCCTTTTCTCCCGGAGGGGAGGAAATTTTCGCTTATTTAAGGCAAAATAGGCGTTTTTTGGCCTTTTTTTTGGGGGGGGGTGGGACCCCCCGAGGTCTCCAACCCCCCCTACCCCCCTCCGGATTTTTCCGGCCCATGTATGGAACGCACCCTTTTGTCTATGAACTACGCATTGAACCCCAAAGAAAATTTCGATTTTTGGTGTTTGGACTAAATTTTGGTTTGAAAACTAGATTTTAAGCAGTTTGTTAACAAAAACTTGATTTTTACCCAAAAAATTTAAATTTTAGCCGAAAATTGATTTTTAGACAAAAGTTTTGCCTAAAATTCAAATTTTCCCGCACAAAATTTGCACCTAGAGCCGAGGGCAAGACCCGCCTGTCCCCCAAGACGAGCTGCAGACCATGCACATGTATGGTTCCGGTACTGTACAATTATCCTAAACTAGTGTCCACCTCTGCTACTTAAGTCATGGTACCACTACTACGAAATTTGAAGAGTGGTACCATTTGCATTAATTTACAGTTAAAAATCCGTGCATGACACTGTTAATAACAGTGTTATTAAGATAAAAATCCCGTTGAAAAATCTGAAAAGCCAAAAGTCGGTGAATGGTCAAACAGAAAGGTAGGCCAAACTACTCAGAATGGCTTTCTACCGACCTCTGATTATGTTTTTACTAAACGTGTTAATGATTGATAGAAATTAAACAAGATTTCAGTGCTTTAGTCTATTCAATTGTTACACTATGTAAAACGTTTTCTTCAAATTACTGTCTGGTACCATTCAACAGAATCACTTTGCAGCGTCAATTAGGCTACTTACAGTACAGTTTCCTTGTTAAAATTTCGAGTTTTTCCGCATAGTAAAAACTAAAAACTTCAATAGCTCGAAAAAATTACCGAGAAGCTCACCAATTAGTGTCAGATTTGATGGAATTTTTTACACACAAATAGAATTGTTTACAAGGTCTGTGTGTTAATAACATGTTTTTAACAGCCACCCAACCCTGGGTAGCAGTCAGTATACACCAGGTACCGAATGAATGACACCACAACCGTACTAAGTAGAATTTGGCCCGGGTAGTTTACGCTGTCCGTGTGTCACGGGGCCCCGGCTTCGTGAGAGCGGTTGTTGTGGGTACCATACCGATTCGAAGCGACTGAATGTAGTCGCGCCCCCCGCCGCCGGACCGGTGTGGGCGTGTATGGGCCCGCCGCGGCGGCCCTGGCGCTGGGGGTTGTTTGTGACCGCTACATGAGGGCTCTGAAGGCGGGGTGTCCTGGCTGTCCGGGCAGTGGAACTCATAAACAAACAAACAGCCTACTAAGTGACCGTTAGCATATGCGTAACGGGCGGACCGCGTGTCTATTTGCTGACACTCTGAAAACCAAATGCCACTTCAGCGCAGGCGGCGGCTCAGCCAATCTAAAAAAGTCGAGACCTACCGCCAGTCGGATGATCACCTTTACTGGCCAATTCGAACCGGTGCGACGTCAGTGCGACGCACTGCTGCCTGACGGCAAGCGATCTTTGCTGACACGACCGCACCACTTGTCCATTTCACGGAAGAATAGACGGTCAGAAAGCGGACACTCAATCGTTAGAGGACCGGCCGTCCACTTCTTGGCAAGACCCCGAGCTGCAACGAGACATCGAAGCGGCCACGGGGCTCAAACTGACTCTGGACCAATCAAAGGGAAGGAAACGAAAGAAGAGAGAAGAATGGCAGCGAGCCGGACTAGGAAACGGCTGGAAAACAAGCTGTTTGACCGGGAAGGCACTGAAACGCGTTTCGGGCGTGCTGGACGCTATGCAGGAAGCACGCAACCGACGCAAATATGCCAATCAGTTTAACTACACTCACAAATACTCGTGGTAGAATCGACTGTTGTTGTTTATTTATAAAATAGAAATTCCAGTAAAACTACTTCTCATCCAGCACTGATAGAAAAAAAGACCAACGTTGTTGACGGCAGAAAACGGTTGTTTGGAAGAGCACTATCAAAATCAAATCGAGTCAAGAGCAACAAACAGACCAACAAATCAATCAATCGGTCGCTCTGGTCTACCGAACACTGCCTACAGTATCGGACGAATTACACCACGGCACAACCCCTTAATCGCGATTGGACGGCGGCCACCTTCTACAGTCGGCCAGCTAGCACCTCCAGCCATTCTTATTAACTAATTAACTAAAGGTCAACCTCCATAACTGCAACCATTTCTGTCACTTTCTGATTTTTGAACCGTTTCAAACAAGCACCTTAAATTCGACGCTTTAAAATTAATTTACGAGTTTCGGCACAGTTTAGGCTAACATGAATTAAGCACATGCTGTACTAAAATCGTCCAACGCTAGACCAAAATGAGCCAAAACTAAAAAAGCCACAACGAATTTTTAAGTCGTCCTTTTGTAGAATTTATTTCTAATGGTCACGCATTTATCCGCTACCACTTGGGTGGCACTGCCCAGTTTCTAAATTGCTACCAACTTCTCAATTTGGACTTCAGCAGACTGGGAGAGAGTGCCACCGATTGGTATTAACCGGGTGTTACTTTGCCAGTCTTCCAAAGTCAAACTTGAGTGGTTGGTAGCGGTTTCGGTTTAGAACCTGTCAGTGGCACCCAAGTGGCAATAGTGTAGATCGGCGTTTAGGGTCCGATTTATGGAGGTTCTGCTTCTACTGTACCGGTTGTGGGCTACGGTATGATTAGAGGACTGGTAGTGTAACTAGCCAACTGTAGAGAAGAAAGGTTTGTACAGAGCGGCTAGGGCTTAGGCTTAGTCTAACACCCAGTGGTGTACTGAAACCATACGGGCAACAAAATCACATTAGCAGAAGATCACAACGGCAACAAAACGGTCGATTGTCCAGCCAAACAAGTCCTGATAAAGCCTTCTACGGTAGTCACTCTACACAACACACTCAGACAAGACTCCGGCATTACAAGTCACCGCTGGCTTAGCCCACTAACCACTGAACCTTTGACCAGTAAACTGACTAAGCCAGCCAATGACCTACCCACAGATTCCAGCTGCAGAATAACGCACTACTAGAGACAGAGAAGGCCCGCAAAAACTCTCCACGCACATACGGTACGTAACACTCGAGTCACCGAGAAGAACTACTACTGAACGAAGGAGCGACAAAATGCCCAGAAAGGCGACTATGCACTCGGCCGTAAACGTACACTAACTAATACGCACCGGTTCAGTTATAGCGAAAATATGAAGAAGAAGAAGAAAAAACAGAAAACTCCTGTTTTGGGGAAGATACAGAACGCCACCGAGTTTTCACACCCCACCCGCGAGTTAAAATGAAAAAAGAGTTGGACACTTGACTTCTGTACAGAAAAGGGAGGAGGAGGAAGAAGAGCGCTAACTCTCGCTCTTAATATCGTCGGCAGGGTCATCCGGCAGGTCGAGCTTGTCGTCTGGGTCGGGCGGCAGGTTGGACAGGTCGCTGAAGCGGCGCTGGATCGGCCAGCGTGTCCGACATGGAGAGGTTGGAGTTGGTCAGCGACTGCGGCCAGTTGAGCACGTTCTGGTTGGCCATCGCTGGCACCGACGCCGGCAGCTGACTCGCCGATCCGGCT
>JASANB010003096.1:0-33267 GCA_030248155.1 Sabatieria punctata | reverse complement strand
ACCGCCAGACCGTCCCACTGCGTTCGAATGGCAACTGGCACTGAAACTGACATCTGTTGCAGAAAATGAGTTAAGACAGCGCCAACATACAATGATTTGGTAGTAATGAAAAGGTAATCTGAGTGGACTGGTTCCTTCTCTATAAAGTCCAGACAGGAATAAGCTTTGAAACTCAGGATGGCGCAAGCCAGTTTTTTTTTCATAGTAAGGCGTTGTGTAATTGATCGATCCAGTTGTACTGGGATCTTTCCCGTCTTTCCACAGGTTGATCCTGGTCTTTGTAGCTTTAGTTTCTCTTACACCGAAACTCTGGCGGGAATCTTTTTTTAGCGGACAGCTGGAGGTCGAAATAGTTTAGACAGATATTAGGTCAGCACTGTTAAAAGCAGCGATGTGATGTGTGTGCTTTATGTTGCCTATACAGTTTAGATTTTATAACAGTAGAACTTAACGCCGTTTATGGTACCGACACCATATAAGGTGCCGGTACCATATATGGTACCGGTGCCGTAGGTAGTGGTACCATATATGGTACCCCCAGCTTCGGGAGCTCTCGTGGTGGTACCATATATGGTACCGGTACCATATAAGGTGATCCAGTACCATATACGGTACCGGTACCATACATGGTACCGGCACCATATATGGTACCCCCACGTTCGAGGTCTGTGGTGGTACCATATATGGTACCGGTACCATATATGGTGATGGTACCATATAAGGTGCCGGTACCATATAGCGTACAGGACACCATATATGGTACACCCCACCTTCGCGTTTTTCCGGCACCGGTACCATATAGCGTACCACTCCGTTCAGATTTCGTACCATATATGGTAGTGGTACCATATATGGTACCGTCACCATATGGTAAACCGGCACCATATATGGTGTACCGGCACTCATGTTGTTGAAGGCTATGAGTAGAGCCGGTACCATATATGGTGACGGTGCCATATATCGTGCCCTAGGTACCATATATGGTACCGGTATTTGCATATATGGTACAACCACAGTCGCCGAACGTGGGGGTACCATATATGGTACCGGTTCCCTATAGGTGGTGACTTTTGGTACCATATATGGTGCCGGTACACCATATATGGTACCACCCACCTCTCGGTACCGGTACTATATGGTACCGGCACCTTATATGGTGTCGGTACCCTAAACGGCGTTAAGTGCCTGACTGTATAAGGTCCTATCGATTGTTTAACCTGACTCGAAGCACTCGTGCTAGCTCAGTTCTTTATCGATTTTGCTCAAATGTTCAAAAATTTATTAACAACTTAACTGGGTAAACATCGTGCAAGTTTGATGCAAACATTCAGGCTGTTGTATAGTTGTTTAATATCGGGAAGTTTTGAATGCATATGGGTATGCGTAATGCATTCAGATTTCGCACTCGTAATGCGTATGCGTAATGAACCAGAAAAAAGAATGCATAATTTTCATATTGTGTAATGGCTAATGTGCGTATTTTTCAGCAAGTTTTTTTTTGCTTTAGACTACTTGAGAAGCTATAATTATGGATCAACCATTGATTAAAACATTTCTACATGTTTTTCAGTTATTTGACATTTCATGAAAGATTCAACAACTAGAAACGATAGCACGAACCAAAGGCACAGTAGACTTATAATGAATTATGTGCAGCTCTCTGAGACAAATAGTAGAAAGTAGGATTTTTCTTCTGTTTTTTTCGCTTTTTTTCAGAAGAAAGCCATTTTTCCTAAGGGTCAGAAAAAAACCATGAATCGCAAAAACAAGTAGTTTAAGGTGATTTGGCTAAGCGCCAGCTACTGTAGGATCACATCTTTTGGGGCCGTCCATAAACGACGTCGTTGGTGGAGGAGGAGGGGGTCGGCTGAAATGCGACGATAGATGACGCACCCTGAGGGGGAGGGGGTTAGCATAAAAACGACGTCCTCTTTTTCGGAGTTTTAGGAACTTTGATTGCGATATTTTCAATTAAGCACATTGTGGCAAAGCTTACAGAAAAGCTTCCCAGAGTGATTATAAGGATTTATTCTATTGATTGTGCAGTATAGTAACAAGAAAGCACGACAGTACCGTATGCACTGCACTTTTATGGGGGTAAACCGAAAACGACTTTGCCTTAGGGGAGGGGGGCCCTAAGAAACCGACGCAAGGCGATTTTGGGGTCGGGGGTCGGGATATTGGAACGACGTGCTTTAGAACGGCCCCTTCCATGCGAAGTGTTAGTTGGTGTACCCGGCATACATGCTAACAGTTTCGGGCTAACCGGGGGGAGGGGGTAGGGGGAGGGGTTTTTCCTCAGGTGGGGGGTCGAGGGGGGGTTTCGCCCAGAGGTGGGGTCCAAAATTTCAAAAAGCTCCAAAACGCCTGGAAATGCGTTTTTAGCACGTTTTTTTCAGTAAGGAGGCTAAAAATCGCTATTTTAAGCTGCCAAATAGCGTTTCAGAGTTAAAAATAAGCAAAAAATGACAAAAAGGGCTTCCAAAAACCTCGATCGTATCCAAGATTTCGGAAAGGTGGGGTGTAAAATTTTGAAAGTGCCTGGTTGGGCCGCTGCCCAACCAGGGTAAGAAAATTTAGCAAAATTTGCCTTCAAAAACGCGTTTAAAAGGCATTCCGAACTTAAAATTAGCAGAAATTATAAGTTTTAGTTGTTTAAAGTGGCCTGGTTGGGCTTCTGCCCGACCAGGGCGAGAAAATTATGAAAATTTAGCGTTCAAAAACGCATTTAGAAGGCATTCTGAGCGATTTCTGAGCCAGTTTGTTAGTACTGGAGCCACTACTAGTACTTGTATTTTTGGGTCGGGGGGGGGGGTCCCTTAACTTGTCTTCTCGGGGGGGGGTGAGGGGGGTTGGCATTTCAAGCTGGGGGGGGGGGGGGGGACCCCCCGCAAACCCCCTAGTACATGTATGGTACCCGGGAACACAATCCAGCACTCTCCGGTAGTCATACATGTAACAAGTCATGCGCCAAAGGGGGGAGGTTGGTTGGAGGGTCTGGCGCCGGCCGGGGGGGGGCTGAGCCAAAATCTTGGGAGGGGGGTTGGGCACTATAAACGCTCAACAATCGAAAAAATCGCAATTTTTCGGCTAAGAATCGTCAAAAATCGCTGAAAATGGGCCGAAATACAGCTAAAAAGTGCTGTTTTGCAGGCGATTTTAGCAATTTTTGTGTCTGAAATTGAAAGAAATCGCAAAAATTTGCTCAAAAAATTAGTTGCCAGTAAAAATCGGAGGCAGAGTCGGGAAAATCGTCTCGGGGGGTCCCCCCATTCGGGGGGTCCGGCCTAAGTCGGGTGGGGGGAGACCCCCCAGACTCCCCTGTTACATGCATGCTGGTAGTAGCTCAAACAAAGAAGCGAATTTCAGAAACATGACAAAATGTGGCTTTGCAAAACCAGCAAAATATCGATTCGGAAAGCACTGTTGGATAGACTTTTAGTCATACATGTAAGAGGCCATCCGCCGATGGGTAACCTTACCTACCTACCTACCTACCTCCTCACGAACTTTTAGAATAATTTTGTATATAAAATAACGATAAAGGTACAGTCATGCGCGCATAGCTTGTAATCTCTGAACATCACTCTGTCTTTGTTCAACTGGTGGGAAGGGAATCACAATTTGAACAAGGATTTACCGTCTCGACGCGGAAAATAAGACAACCGTAATCAAAGTAAACTACGCCGCCGATCTTACGCAGCGAGCGCTCAACACTGGAGGAGAAAATATAGAAAAAATGGAAAATCTTTCTTATCGGTTTTAATAAGAATAATTGAGCTGGTTGAGGAACGAATTATTGCACTCACAATACACGCAGTCAAAAAACTCATTTTGTATTTGGAAAGCGCTAAGCTGGGTAACAACTCTTCTTTTTATTATTTTTATTCGTTTGTTCACTTCGGTCAGCGGCAGCAGTGCAGAGTAGGAGAGAGAAATGAGTGGTTAGGTAATAGGAGCAGCTAAGTTGCTTTGGATTCCTAAGGTAATATGTCATCTTCCTAAAATGCGTATTCTGCTTGTTCTTTTGCATTTTTTATATGTTCGCTTTCTTCATCGTTTCATTTGTTTACTACGAAAAACAATGGCGGAAAATAGCGCGGCTATTCTTAATTTCACCAAGACCGACCTGGAGCGTGTTTTATACGGTAGCTCATGTTCTGTTAATTTGAAATGGATTTGGATTCAAACTAACGCTCTTTTCAGAGATTACAAGCGTAGGTAGACTACGCTTTATGTCTGGAAAAGTGTAAATGGGCTCAAAATACCATATTTTAATAAAAAAATAAGGCAAAACAGTGATTTGAGGCATGCAACATTGTTTAATGTATACTATATAATAGAGCAGTGATATTTAGTAGAAGAAGACTGAATTATTACCGGAGATAGTAATTGAGCTCTCCTTCTTTTGCACTTCCATCCATTGCAGACATTTTTGGTAGCGTCGTATCGATTTGGCCTTTGACTCGGCTTCGTTCAGATGGAACTCGCTGAAGAAACTCTGAGCCGCTGCCGTCCACAGCCACACAACCGAGAGGAAACAGAAGAGAAGCAGGTGCATCTTGTATCCACCGACCGCTAACTTCTGAGTTGGGTAGAGTGGCAAAGTCTTGTGATGTGCTTACGTAAAAGGCAGAGACTGGTTTTGAGCCGGTCGGGGCAGAACGTCACTGATTTATTATCTTCTCTCTTCCGCACTGCTCCCTTTTTACTTTACTGCTCTTTGTCCGGACCGCTTACGTATGATCTAACTTGTATTTTTGACTTGACCTTCTCTAATAACTCTAGCCAAAAGGACAGAAACAAGACAGAAACCATTACACCGTAAACACCTATTCATGCTTGTGTAGAAAGTAATCGCCGGCGAGATTTCTGTCGCCCCCGACATTTTGTAATAAACGTAGGTAGGCACAAACACGCCGCATAATAATTTCCGAATAGAACAACGCCTGGAGGACGTGGCGCGGCGTGTTGGAGCGTAGATTAGAAAACGTCAGCATGTCATCAATGTGGGCGGACGATTTTTCCTACTCAGGTATGAATAGACCTTAACTAACAGACAACCTAAACAACAGATTTGAAGCCTAGTTCTGAAATGAGGCTTTCGTTCATCTGAATGCATCAGTTTACTAGCACTTTGGTAGAGCGTCAAGAAAGATGGCTGTGTATAGGTCCGACTTTAAAATAGCCTCTAGGTGAATTTACTTGTGCTGGCTGGCTAGTTGGCTGTCTCTGTCTGTGCCAGTTTTTAAAGTGAGTAGATAGATCTAAAAGGGTCTCCGAGCCTGTTTTGGCACCAGTTCTCGGCAGGACGTTATTGTGCTGATGGATCTGGTGGCCGCTACAGTTGACAGTTAGGCTCTAGTAACGCACTCCTCTCTTTCACTGAGCACTTACAATTTACACCTCTCACTACCGTAAAATCAGCACTCAAAATAATTGATATTCCAGGCCAACTGGCTAAACACCTAAAGCTACAATAGCAACCACACATGTGTTGGAGACAGCTGCCGGATTTTCCGTAAAAACGCCTATGGGCGTTTAGTTAGTTTTGGCACTTTTCACGGATTCAGTTCTAATCTGAATAAACGCCCATGGGCGGTTAATTGGAAAATACGTAAATACGACGCAAATAAGAATGGAAAGTTTATCTAACAAGAGACAATATACCTACGACTTGTTTCTACACTTCTCTAGCGGTTCTAACAAGGAGCAGCCTAATAACAACCACTAACAGCCGACACATTCAAACTCACTGTTTAGCAAAGTATTTAACTGTATTTAAAATTATCATCACCCTCTAATGCATCCTTTTCTTAAAGATCACCGGGAACAGCGTCCATTGATTGCCGTGCACGTTAACTAACCACTATATTACTATTTTTATCAACAAACACACGCAGAAAGCCGCCTCTGCTTGCTTCGGCCGAAAAATTACGCGCGCAGTGAGCTTTTTATCGCAATCCATTGCAAACCTTATCTCGGCTTGCAGCCATAATTTTTTATCTGAAAAGGCTTTCCAATTAAACGCCCAGGGGGCGTTTAAACGGAAAAACCCGGTACCACTGAGACCCGCCCAGACTGACACCGAGCATGTGTTTAGGCTGGGTAGTAGTGAAGGCAGCAAAGGAAGGCTCGGATGTTGGTGTGCGTGATGGGCCCGCAATGTGACCTAACGCAGGGTCTACAACGGTTCCAGCCCTGACAATCTATCCATCGATCACGTCACTGTTATAGATATACATATATAATATGTACATATATTGCGGGTTACAGGTACTGTACATAGGTGGTGTCTGTTGATGTTGTTATGGTAGAATGTGAATGCTGCAACGCATAGACACTTTAATCACGGTTGCACTATCAAACACAAACCAAAATAACAAATAACCAAGGCAAACTCCATGCAGATATTTGGTGGTGGACTTGACACTCGAAAGTTCTGACCAGTTCATCAGACTTAGAACAAACATTTTCCCCAACCAAATCGGTTACGCTATCTACCAAAAGTATAAATGTCTGCCCGACTGAAACGAATTCACTTTCTGCGCTTCTGCAGAAAGCTACCCCGACTCAGAGAAAAGCTATTTTGCAAGCTTCTTCCAACTACCTGATTATTTGCAGTTGCGAAGTAATCGATAATATTCTGCAAGGTAGGGTGCGTCTGTCACCTAAACCAAAAATCAGCTCTCCAGAGGCCATATTGGTAACGTAACGAAAGTTGGCAAGACGAAGGGGTGGTAATACGAAGATAGTAATTGCCAACTTGGAAACACCAAGGCTTTGGTAATACCAACCAGTATTCAGTATGGGGCCGTCCATAAACTACGACGTTCAGAGAGGGGGGGTGGGGGTACCCGGAAAAACGTCGCAGAACGTCGGAGGGGGGGTGGGGGGTTGAGGCAAAACGTTGACGTATTTTTTACCTTTTTTGGCAAGGTTTGACGACTGCAGAATAAGCAAGAATGCAGAAAAGTCAAACGGTTTTGACACATTTTTGTAGTTGTACAACATATTATGTTAGCGTGATTTGTACTGGGGTGTACAAAAAAAAACAACCCCGCAGATTTTTTTACTGTAGCAACCGTAAATCTCAACCGATTTGAATCAATCTTTTTTGAATGAAAAACAAATAAATTTTTGATTGGTAGAATTTTCGTTAAGATGCTCTGCTTGGTTCTCGAGATATTTGCTCTGAAATTTGAAACGCTGATTTTGGCAATGAACAAGAGTGATTAAAACAACCCAACAGATTTTTTACTATGCCAACCGCAAATCTCAACCGATTTGAATGACTCTTTTTAAACTAAAAGTTAAATGAATTCTTGATGGATCGGTGAAACGAACTGGTAAATACGTACATTGTATGTGCACAGGCACAATTTTTCTATTATTCATTTGTGATTACGCAGTCAGAAAAGCAGCTTCAGAATTTGAACAAAAATTCGAAAATTTTATTTCGGGGGGGGGGGGGGGTGCCTCCTAAACGTCGTAGTTTTTATGGGGGGTGATGATGAAAACGTCGTTAAACGTCGGAGGGGGGGTGGGGGTGCAAAATTTTGAATTTTTGAACGTCGTAGTTTATGGACCTATGTGGCAATAGCTAATACCAAGTTGGTATCAACCTTACCGGAGATTTCCGCTTATAAGACCACCATAGTTAGTAGACCATGGTCTTCAAATAGGTTTTTGTTTCCAGTTATAAGACCATGGTCTTCAAATAGGTGGTCAGAAAACTTGGTTCATAGACACCCATTTCCAGTTAAAAGACCATGGTCTTAGTTTAATTCACCGATTTTAGCAGACAATTAACTGTTTTTAAAGTGAACAAAAGCTGTCCATCGTGAGAAAACAAAGGCAAAAGTACATAATATAGATAAAACATTATTCTGATTTTTGTTTTGAACGCAATACAGTAGTACCTGGTATGCTTCAACACAACCTTTCTTTTTGTAATTTCAAATAAAGTTTTACAAGTCAAGCGTAAACTGGTCAGGCATGTCTGGAACAGCC
Organism: Sabatieria punctata; assembly: GCA_030248155.1. Taxonomy (NCBI): domain Eukaryota; kingdom Metazoa; phylum Nematoda; class Chromadorea; order Araeolaimida; family Comesomatidae; genus Sabatieria; species Sabatieria punctata. Next base: position 25,254 of record JASANB010003096.1, on the reverse strand, counting down.
ATCTAGGTGAATAACAAATTCAACTATTGACCAAAAATCCTTTTTTTGCAGTAAAATAACATTTTCCAGTTATAAGACCATGGTCTTCAAAAGTGCGCCAAAAAGTGACCGTAAATTTGGGCATTTTCCAGTTATAAGACAAGTGGAAAACTCCGGTAGCACTAACTAAGCATAGATTTCTGCCTGCAAAACCATATACAGTATTTCTTCGTTTTTCTGCAAGAATTTACAGTCAAAAGATGGGGGTGGGGAGACGTCGGGGGGGGGTGGGAGGTTCAAAAATTTGAATTTTGAGCGTTATACGGTTGGGTTTTAAGAGTGGGTGTCTGAGTCCGGCAACCCTGTAGTGAACTCCCTATGCACAAAAATAGGTCGACCTCTCCGATTTTGCTCAAAATTTGCATAAATGATGTACCTTAGGGGAAACCAACGTGTACCAACTATCAGCCCCCAACTCCGCCTAATATGCAAATTACGAGGGGTCAAAGGTCAAATTTGGGGTACCTTATTCGATTGAGCATAACTATGCCAATTTTCAACGCACGGTGTTCGGGTTTCTTTTAAACGATAGAGCTTGCTCTTGGCTTTCCAACGGGCTACACGGCGCATTTCTGTATGGCTTCATTCGGTAGTTATAGCGATTTTTTTCATTTTTTGATGACCCAAAAATCGCTTTTTTGCCCACTGCAAAAAAAAATTCCCTCCTAGCCCCCCTTTTTATTTCTTTATTTGATAGCCCTTGATGAGAGCTTTAATTTGATGTAAAATATGAGCGATTTCACTGGGGCATTTTGGAGAAACTTGCATTTGAATGTTGCTACCCAAGCTGACTGCTGCGAAATTTCTACTGTAAGAACTGCCCGGAAGTGTGTTAGTTTGCATCCCAGTAAGTTCAGGATTCTTTTACTGTATAGAGCGTTTCTCGAGCTATCACTTGATTAATCAGTATGACTTTGTCATACAGTATGACTTTGTATCAAAACTGTTCCAAGAATGTTGAGGATCCTTTTTGCCATCTCAACAGCATAGGCTCGGAGTTGAGTAATCTGGGTCGTTGTCCAAATCCCAATCATCAACATTTCTTCTTTTTGTTGGTGTAAACAGCTTCCATGGACGCTCATTCTGACCAATCCAGACTGGAGGACCATCAATGAATTCGTAATATTGATGACTTTCAATAGCTGCTTTCTCCTGTGAAATTTGCATTTGAATGTTGCTACCTAAGCTGACTGCTGCGAAATTTCTACTGTAAGAACTGCCCGGAAGTGTGTTAGTTTGCATCCCAGTAAGTTCAGGATTCTTTTATCAGAAGCGACAGGTTGACACGTATTTCAACTCGAAACTTTTGAGTTTACATTAGCCGTGGCATAACAGTAGTGTGGTGCAGCATAAGTTGCTTCAGTCATTCGAGATGTTCTTTCAAGTTTGCCAGCATTTCATCATCCTCAGGAGTGACAATGTTTTCATCATCCAGGTAATCCGAGGTCAAATGCCGAGGTGCAAACCGGTTTTCTGATGTGTCTTCTGGCTTGTCAACGTTGTGCTGCTCAACTGCGCCCTTCCTTAGCTTCTGTGACATTCTTGAGAAGTATGCAAGAATTTGTTGCTCTGTCAAATATTCATTCACATTGAAGAGAAGAGCGCCACCTGAAGCATTTTGTTGAACATTTGTTCAAATGAACGAAGTGACATGGTGCATATAATGCAGCACATGTTTTTGCTATAGTAATAGGTGAATAGTACCTCTATGGGTTTTTCTCATGTCGCTGGCCACCTGCGCTGCGTTCAATTTCTGTTTTGTTTGTTCACCTTCAAGAAACTTGCTCTCAAGGTACTGCACCTGTTTCTTTGAAAAACGAGTGAAAGCAGATGCTTCAGGCAAGGCCCACCCCTGTTCAAGAGGTTGCGTCTCGCTTTGATGGCTTGCGCTTTTTTGAGCAGCATGCGTCTCCAACTCCTCATTGATGTCAGTGCGAAGGTCATCCATAGCTTTAGAAGTGTGCAATTCTTCCAATCGAGTAACGTACAACCCTAAGAAACCTATTTATGGTAAAGACAATGTCAATGTCTGGCGATTTGTGGGCCCATTGCCCAAGTGGTAACAAAAGAGTAAATCTGAGAAATCTGAGACATATAGAAGTAAGAATTATACAAGAGGTAAAAGTACAGTTAAACAAGTAAGCATATGTAAATGTAAACATGGCTTGAGCTGCATCCAAAAGAGTGAGTCTTTCAGGTTTGTACTTGTGTTTTCCACCGGCAACATGCTGAATTAGATTTGGGTAATAGTAAAACTGGGCGGTACATCCTGGTTCTGGACAGTCGTACAGCAAATCACGTTTGAACTCATAGCCGGACTCAGCCATCGCTCGAGTATTCAAGTTTGGTTTATTCTATTGCTTACAAAAGGCATACTATGAGTAAGACCAATGGGATGAGTAGAGATTCCGTTTTTGCCTTTTGAACATGAAAAATCTTTCAGGTCTCAAGTTCATTCTGAGTGAATGGTTCAGTGGTATCAAAACTCAGTGGAAGAACAGTGACTCGGGTGTTGTTCAGAAAGATAGTGAAAAACTAGGTCAGTCTTGTTTAGGAATCAGATTATTTTGTCAAAGTTCAGTACTGAGTTTAATTTACACAGAAATACTTCAGGTGTGTACGTATTATTTATCAAAACAGCCAATCTCAACGGTGCTTTTGTTCTTACCAGCACATCTCCAATCACTGTGTCGTTTCGCGGCACTGAAGGGCGCACAAGAACAATGAATTTACCATTTGTGTTTAGCCAGCTTAGCGACGTGTCTGCGTAAACTTCGAAGTATAGCCAGAGTAACAGAAGATGTTGTCATGTATACTGTTTGATGTTTCTTTAGATTTGAAAGGAAAGCTGTCCACACATTTCCGCTTTTCAGACTTCGCAAGGTTGGGTCAGTGACCCACCTTCTTCTATCAGTACATTCAACTGAAGATACCTGGTGATAAATTCGTTACAAGTGCCTTAAAAAGATACGATGTGTAAAATGCACTTTCAGGACAGATAAAACTCTTCGTTTGGAACCGGTATTCACAGGAGAAAGCAGCTATTGAAAGTCATCAATATTGCGAATTCATTGATGGTCCTCCAGTCTGGATTGGTCAGAATGAGCGTCCATGGAAGCTGTTTACACCAACAAAAAGAAGAAATGTTGATGATTGGGATTTGGACAACGACCCAGATTACTCAACTCCGAGCCTATGCTGTTGAGATGGCAAAAAGGATCCTCAACATTCTTGGAACAGTTTTGATACAAAGTCATACTGTATGACAAAGTCATACTGATTAATCAAGTGATAGCTCGAGAAACGCTCTATACAGTAAAAGAATCCTGAACTTACTGGGATGCAAACTAACACACTTCCGGGCAGTTCTTACAGTAGAAATTTCGCAGCAGTCAGCTTGGGTAGCAACATTCAAATGCAAGTTTCTCCAAAATGCCCCAGTGAAATCGCTCATATTTTACATCAAATTAAAGCTCTCATCAAGGGCTATCAAATAAAGAAATAAAAAAGGGGGGCTAGGAGGGAATTTTTTTTGCAGTGGGCAAAAAAGCGATTTTTGGGTCATCAAAAAATGAAAAAAATCGCTATAACTACCGAATGAAGCCATACAGAAATGCGCCGTGTAGCCCGTTGGAAAGCCAAGAGCAAGCTCTATCGTTTAAAAGAAACCCGAACACCGTGCGTTGAAAATTGGCATAGTTATGCTCAATCGAATAAGGTACCCCAAATTTGACCTTTGACCCCTCGTAATTTGCATATTAGGCGGAGTTGGGGGCTGATAGTTGGTACACGTTGGTTTCCCCTAAGGTACATCATTTATGCAAATTTTGAGCAAAATCGGAGAGGTCGACCTATTTTTGTGCATAGGGAGGGTTGCCTGATTCAGACATCGACTCTTAAGACGCAAAAACTAAGAATTATGGCGATCAAGCAAATTCAATTTTTTGGGTAATTCAAAGAGTATGGCTTTGAAACTTTCAGCAATTATTGGTATACCATTGACCATAACATACGTACTGACTGGGCAGGCCTGTAGGGCACTAGAATTGGAGAATTTAAAAAAAAACATGGGTAAATGTAACTTTTCTTTACAAAACCAGTAAAATTGACCATTCTGAGAGGTTTCTATTTCCGACAAACAATGTAGGAGGGCTTCTATGATGTACAACTGAGTAGATATAAAGTTAATTCATTTGTCGAACTATTTCTGCTAAAATCTGTATTGATAACCTAACTAGTTCCCTAAAATACCGAAAAAAATTCCTAACCCCGTCCCCCTCTTGGTGCGTGCCTGTCATCGCATTTTAGCCGATCTCATGTCCCCTTCTGCAATAACGTCTTTTATGGACGTCCCCTTGTTAGAAACCCTGAAATTTCAAATAACTATGACTTGCACGTAATAATATTGACAGAATTTCAGCCTTGGTTATGTGTTTACTACCTAGCATTCCATTACTTTCAGATTTTTGGCCTGAAGAACCTGTGTCCGTCTTTTGGTGAACATACATACACACCCAGTTTACAGTTTTAAAAATGACCCCAGTAATTTTTACTCATATTTTTGAATGCACCCAAATCGGTTTTCATAGCGTAAAAGGACCCCGAGCCCGAGTCTACTTCAGAAATGCAAAACATTTGAAGTCCCAGATTTATTTACCTTGTTTTTTTTGCTTCTCTGCCATTTTTATGAATTGAAGAGGGTTTTGCATTTTGCAGTTTACTTTTTGAAAACAAAGTCTCAGAATGTATGCTAAGCATTGAGTCTCTTGAATATCCTTGTTTATAGTCTGTTACTGTATTAGTTAGGTATTGTTTAGCTACTACACTTGCAATTTTGCGCAAGAATATAACGTAAATAAATGCCATAAAAACATCACAGCTTTTACAGTTCTTAGGGTAGGGGTTTTTGAAAATGGTAGGGGGAAGTAGGGGGATTTTATCTGAAAATTAGGGGATACTGAAAAACCTGGCAAGGCAACACTGTTTGCTGCCAACAAAACAAACAGCTCCAGTTTTTAACACTACTCTATGGCAACAAATTTCAAACAGATATGTGCTCTTAACTGGATTTAACCGAAGCAGGACTATTAGGCGATGCCGATTAGGCGATGCCGATTAGGCGACGCCGATTAGGCGATTTAGTGGTACTATTAGGCGACGGTACTATTAGGCGACAGAAATAATTTTTTTCTATAAATCGTACGGCAACATACATGTACGTTACCACTAAAACATAGCACAACAATGCAAACAGCACAACAGTAATTAAAACAAAGTATAACAAAATAGCAAAGCAAATTCAAGGACTCATTTAAAAAATAAGTGCAACACCAAGGATGGATAAATTCCATCTCGCTGAGCACTCATTAGTAGAGAAGAAAACATTTCTGCACATGTCGCCATACATGGGCTGAGGGTTGCCCACACCGCTCAAATTTTCGGATTTTGACTACCCCCAACCCAAACCCATTTTTCCGGCCCATGTATGCATGTCGCAGAACATTTATAAAGCGCTAGATGGATGGACGCGCCGCATCAAATTCTCGCTGCGAAACTCTGTGAGCTGCTTCCGCAAAGTTATTGGTGCGTCGTGCATCGTCTGCATCCAGCGCGTTAATGAAAAGAGGAACCCAGAAAATATGTGGCCGACCCGATGGCCGCTCGCGTGCTCGACGCAAGCTGGGGAATAGGGGCAAATTCCAGGATCTCAGTTAGAAACAGTCAGGGCAGGTGGCTTGTTTAGCGATAAGTTAACGAGTTATAAGATTAACGAGACATGATTTTAGTGCCACTTAGCCATGCATAGTTAAAACAGCGCATTTAGCCTTACAGCTGAACATGGCCCCTTGACCCTTGACTGATTCAGAAGGCCCGCCTAATTGGTACTATTATCTATTAATGTTTTTTGTCGCCTAATAGTACCATCGCCTAATCGGCGTCGCCTAATCGGCATCGCCTAATCGGCATCGCCTAATAGTAGCGTACCGGGATTTAACAATGTCGCATATAATACGGATATCTGTGTGCTAATGTGCTCAATCCATCAGCATCAACAAATGACAGAGACAGAAGATTTTCGATATTGAACTCAAATAACTCAAACTACCCATACTGTAATAATAATTAACAAAGTGCACAACGTTTCGGACAGGTCTGCTGAATCCAGCCACTTGAGAAGCAGTAGTAGCTGATCCACTTTTTGTTGCACCAGAATCGCTTGTTCTTGCATTCTGAAAGGCTAAATTGTAATGAGTTGTGACAAGAAAACCATTCATCTGTTCATATCAGAGCCAAACTGACCAACAGATAAAGAGACAGACCGCAGTAGAGCTTGTTGATCCTGTGTATGTCGATGGTGCTGAGTCCCTGTCTCTGACCGATGGTCACCCCTCGTCTCAGAGGCTCCAAAGTAGCCAATCCATTGCGGGAAAAGGCATACATAGAGTAGTGCATGATGGAGCTGTAGTCGTAGCGCGTGTCCAGGTGGTTCAGCACCTCACTGCCATAACGCTTGAACGCCAGCTCATAACCAGGAGCTATGTTCTGCTTTTTGACTGAGACAAATCTGTTTCTGTCAGTTCTTGCGTGCTCATGAAAGAAGCCTAGACAATTAATTTTAGTGATGCTTCACGCCAATGGGAGAGCGGCTTGGTGGTCTGGTGCAGGCCTAAGTTTCTAAAATTTCGCCTTTAGTTAAACATTTTGAAAGCGGGACTGTAATGTCTCTAGAATGATTTTGTTTGTGGAGGGTCAAGTAAATTGTAGATATACCGATGGCATGCATCAACAGATGAATGATGAGCCCCTTGTGAGCACAGGATCTTGAAATGTACAGCGTTTGTCCTCCTTCCCCTTGTCTGCCGATCTGAGAGGAACATCTGTTTCTGGATCTACTCAAGAACACATAGTCAGTGTGGCTGGACGTTTTCCCAATGAACCTAAACTTGTCTGTAGAGAAATCTGACAGATCTCAAGTTGGAGATTGCCTTATGCATGTGGCTGCGTGAAAGTCAAAGAAGGCTCCAGCGATCTGCCTTCGCTCTTGTACTGTAAAGTGACCAGAGAGCAGATACGGAACTTCCTTGTGCTGCCACAACTTGCTCCTGCACTTGACTGCACTCTTGAACTTGGCCGAATTGCGCAGATGAGCTCCACTTCCTCGTCTTCCAACTGCACTCTCCAACTCTGACTCCGTTTCCTTTATACTCTTGAACATGGATGTCACTGTTTTGCTGTCAAGGCCATCAATGTCTCCTAAGACATGTGCTGGATTAGTGAACCGGTAGAACAAACCATGCCGTATTTGTACCCAATAACCTGCGTCATTAAACCTAAGGTTTGCAGTCGCCGAACCTTATTTTGGGTTAATAAGTTGCAAAAATCAGGGCGCCCAAAATACTAACTATGGGTAAGCTACAGTAGGCTTTTAGGACTGTTTTCAAACCAAAATTTGAGCTTCAGAAGTTTCAGAACTGGTAACCCTAATTAGGGTTTCAAAAGCTCTAAACAGGGTCTAATAAGGTGCCGGGTTAGTCACCAAAACCCTGTGTTTAGCGCAAAAAGGTCGTTGAAACAACTTTGCCCATACTACTAAACCCTTAATTGGGACCTGAATCCCACATACGAAAACCTGACTTGTGGTTACTTGTGGTGCAGATTCACCAGTTCAGCAGTTGAGAAGACCTAAGAGGGGTTTTCTGCCCAGCAAAATATCCATACTGGATATCTAACTGGGGAAAGCCACAGACATGTGTAAGAGTGGAGTACCTTCGAACTGCTTGGTCTGCTTTGTGAGAGGATCGGTACCCAGTTGCGACGCCTTAACCGATCGTCCACCAGCTACCTCTGCTTCGGTAAGCACATACAGCTCCTAAACAACATCTCTTTTGTGTGGCACACCTTTTCTTCTTTCTGATGTCATGCAAATGCTAATGTTCTTCTAAGTCAATCCAGTAGTGATGTAAAAATTTATTTAAATTGTAATTAACATTAGCATAATTGTGGTTCTTTTCTAACTTCAACAGAAATAATTTAACTAAATTGAACTTAAATTTTGAAAATGCACCATAATTTAATTGGGTTTAGTTAAAGTTCGCCCGGAATATCAATTATTTCCAGTGCTAATTGTATGGATGTGAGAGGTGTAAATAATTTTCTAGCACATTAAAGCAAAGGTCTGTCACCAAATTTGAAAATTTGTGTCATCTTTGTTTCGATTTGTAAGATTTCTAACGTCATACCTCATCATCGTCGTCCTCTCCACTCAGAAGTACACCCACTAAACTTCTCTAAAATTGTGTGTTTAGGTGAAATTTTATAAGTGACATTATTGGAGTAGCTCACGTTATCAACCAGGTGCAAGGCCATCAGCAGAATGCAGACCTCTGCGAAGGCTCGCATGTTTTCAACTAAAGTGGCGGCACTAAAAGTCCTGTGAGAGACGTAGGTATTTATTCTCCAAAAGTCACTTGCTCAGTCACAGACACAGCAGTAACTGTCAACTGCACCAAGCCACCTGATCCATCAGCACAAACTTGCTGCCGAGAACCGGTGCCAAAACAGGTTCATAGACCCGTTTTAGATCTATCTACTGACTTAAAAAACTGGCGCACAAAGAGACAGCCAACTAGGTAGCGCATGTGAATTGGTTATTTTAAATGGTGCAGCTCGGGCGTGTAGACACACACAGCTATCTTTTTAACGTTTTATGAACGTGCTATTAAAATTGATACATTCAGACGAACAAATGTCTCACTTCAGCAATAGGCCAATCGATAAATTTAAAGATAACCTTTTCATTATTTCAAACGGGTTATTTATGTTATCTGTTAGTTAAGGCCGTATTGCTATTTTGTTAGAAAAATATTGCTCTGCAACGTTTCTGACGCGCTGTATTTTGATATTTTGTAATATACACACCAATGTTATTAATGTTATCTGTTAGTTAAAGCCGTATTAATAATTTTTTAGAAAAATATTGCTCTGCAACGTTTCTGACGCGCTGTATTTTGATATTTTGTAATATACACACCAATGTTATTAATGTTATCTGTTAGTTAAAGCCGTATTAATAATTTTTTAGAAAAATATTGCTCTGCAACGTTTCTGACGTGCTGATATTTTGTAATATACACACCAACATGCGCCCCACATCCGATCCGATCCGATTTGCGGTGGGGCTTACAGCCTGCGATCAGACTCGTGGTCCATTTCGCTACCTCTGTGATTCGTCATCTCAGACGTCATCGTTGCCCTTCCTTCACTGCCAGCCACTCCTAACCACGCTGCTGGGTGCCGGTCACCAGGAGGTACTGTTTTAAAAGTATCACAAAACGTACCCATTTTGGGTACGGGTAAGTACTTTGAGATGCCCAATTTTTGGGTGCGAGTACGAGTTAGTATTGCCAAAAATACCCAAGTGTACTCGAGTATGAGTATTTTTGGGTATTTTCCAGGCAGATAATTGCAGAAAATCGAATAATAAATGAAAATGGGCAAAGTTTACATATTTGCATGAAACAGAAGAGTTTTATTGATCTTACAAACGACATAGAAGGAAGAATTTAATCTAACAAATAGCTTCTGCAACAATCTGACGGTTCACCTTCAACACCAATTCGTTCTCGAGGTTCTGTGCCCCTAAGCGGTGCCTGCGCTTAGCTAAACAGATACTAGACTGAGAAAACACACGGTCAATGAAAGCAGAAGATGCCGGAACAGATAACACATCAGTCGCAACCTTATAGAGCCGGGGGTAAGTGCAAGCTTTTTGCTTCCACCATTTTATGGAGTGTAAAGCTTCCACTTTTTCTTCAGGAATATAATCTTTGACATAATTTGACAACTCCTGCTCAATCATTCTCGGGTACACTGGTGTTTTTTACCTTTTGCCCCTTATTGCGCTAAGTCCGTACCACTAAAGTGCGCAGCATGTGCTTTCGAGCTTTTCTTTTATGACGCACAAAGCGCCGAAATTGAAAATACTTGTATTTCCCATTTTATAATCACCCGAGAAAAACAAAATACTTGGGTATCATTGTAAAATGATGGGTAAGTACGAGTAAGTATTCCAAAAAATACTTGAGCATGGGTATGGGTAAGTAAGTACCAGCAAAAATACTCAAGTGTACCCAAGTATGGGTATTTTTGGGTATACTTTTAAAACAGTACCAGGAGGGCGGCCGGCGTGTTTATGCCATGATGTTGCCAGCTCCAGACGGCGGCCGGTGCCCCCAGAGGATGAGCGCCATAATGTGGCGCAAAGTGGCTATGGGGCCTAAACAACTACACCAACTGTGTCGGCGCCGCCCCACATCTTTCAGACACTGATGTTGTTGGGCAACAGATTTTAAAAATTCGCGCTACAAGAAAAAATTGTGCTAAAACGGCTGTGATATTTGTGTATGATGTGGGTGTCTGTTTGAACATAGAGTAGGTGCGTGAGTGATGTAACCAATCTGTAGGTATTGCTCTCTGTCTGTTTGCTGTATTTCTAGTACAAGAAACCCACAACTACAACCACTAACAAAGACCACATCTTCTGGGACAGTTGCGCTGGATTAATCCCATGTCGCAGTATTCATTCATATACCAGTAGGAGCACCATGATTTTGCGTCAGAGCATGCTAAAACATATTTTCCAGCCAAGAAAACTCATTTTTCCACAAAATAACACTAAATCTCACATGGTCCACAGTGGTACAGTGTGTCCAGGCGTTGTATGTCGCTTGTGCTGAGACCTGTTCTCTGCCCAATCGAGTAGCCACCGTACGTGGGGGTCATGGTTGGACGGTTATTCCGTGAGAATTCCTTCTGGCCATAGTGCATCACAGAGTTGTAGTCGTAGCCTGTGCCCAGATGAGTAACCTCATCCAACCCGTAGCTTTCGAAGTTGCTCTCCTTGCCGTCCTTGATATTTTGCCAATGAATTGTCACAAACTGATTTCGATCAGTTCTGGATTGCTCATGGAAGAATCCTTTAACTGAGTGTTGCACAAAATGCAATGCAAGGTTGTATGCAAATTTTGCTCACCAACAGCATGCATCAGCTCATGTATGACAACACCTTTGTGCACACAGCCATAGTCAAGTGAAAGTGCCTGCCGCCCAAACCGTTGGCGCCCTACGTACGACCAACAACCACGCTTGGTTAGACCACGCGTTATGTAAATATAGTCAGACTCCATTGTGCGACCAACAAATATAAAACACAAAAAAGTTGTATTACTGCAGAAAAATAGGCATTTATCGTGGTATCACATGAGGGTTATTGAGTATTTAGTGTTTTATGTCAGAATTGAATGGTAACTCTGAAGTAAAAACAATACCGCAAGCATGTGTGTTGATGGAAATCGTATATTGCAGCTCCAATGACCTTTCGTTCTTCATAATTGAAATCACTGGAAATCAGATATGGGACTCTATGTTGAGGCCATAGTCCCATTTTGTTAGTGATTGCAGCTTTCCAGAGATGGTTTTTGGTTGGGTCGAAGAAGGCCCCCACATCAGCAAAGTTTGCACTACGACCCGCCTTGGCAAAATCATCCAGCTGACTTTTCACTGATGTCATCACTTTTACATATTGCTTGATTTTCTCGCTATCAGTGCCTTCTATGTCACCTAAATTTAGTGATCCATTTACATGCGTAGAGTAGTACACAAAGACGAGACAACGATAGACTCTTCCAGAAGATCACAAGCATACTATACTTATCTATGCTGTTGTTCCAGAAATTTCAATTCATACAAACCTTCAAACAAGTCATTGTCTGAAGAGAAGATGGGGTCCTTGTCGGGCTGAACACCTTCAGCCTCTCTAATCTCCGATTTATCCAGAGCACTTGGTCCTTTTGGTCGTCTGGTTGTGGACTGACAGCATGGCCCTGGTCTCACCATGCACCAGAAAGGGTCACAGGCGAGCACATTGGTGGAGAGAAAGAATGCGACGAAAAACAAGCAGAGCATATCGTTTACGGCCGAGCACTTGGCCCAGAACGACTGACGGACTCACTTTAACTGTGCCGTTTTCTTGTTTGCCGCAGGCTGTTAAACAAATGCCAGCCTAGTAACGTCTTTCCAACGTAAGATTAGATAAAACCTTAAACTTCAGTGTGTAGTGAATGCAAGTAAGTAAGCAGTGTTTTGTATTGAAGCAGCGACGGATATTTTTCGAAAAAACTTCGGCCATACATGTAACAGGGGGGTCTGGGGTTCTGCCCCCCACCCGACTTAGGCCAGACCCCCCGGATGGGGACCCCCCCCTCCGAGACCCCCCTCTGATTTTCTGGCGAGTAATTTGTGAACAAATTTTTGCGATTTTTTGCAATTTCAGACACAAAAATTGCCAAAATCGCCTGTAAAACAGCACTTTTTAGCAGTATTTCAGCCCAAATTAGCGATTTTTGACGATTTTTAGCCCAAAAATTGCGATTTTTTCGATTTTTGAGCGCTTTTTAGTGCCCGACCCCCCCTCCCAAAATTTCGACTCAGACCCCCCCGGCCGGCCGGCACCAGACCCCCAGTTAGTAAACCAAGTATGGTAACGAAGGTAGTCAAACTTTGACTTTGACTAGGTACCGGAGAGTGCTGCATAGGGTACCCCTCCAGATAGCGTACCCGGGGTACACTAACTGGCACTTAGTGCCGGATTGTGTACCCGGGGTACTCTATTTGGAGACAGGTTTTATGTCATGGGTGTCAAAAATTTCCAACATCACGGTAGGTTTAAAGCAGGTCTACGTATATTTTTGCGAATTTTCGATCGCCTTTACTGATACAAACCTCACAAGAATGGAAACTTTGACCAACCACTCTCATTTTCATGGCAGAAACAGTAATTTCGATTGGAAAATTGCATTTTTGCTCAGAAATCGTGAAAACAAGCAGTTTAACATGATTTGGCTAAGTGCCAGTTAGTGTACCGGGTACACTATCTGGATCTGATTTTTGTTGCGGAAAATGCTAAGTGCTGGTTAGTGTACCCGGGTACCCAATGCAGCACTCTCCGGTACCTGTCCGTTTGACTGCGATATGACAAAAGTATCAACTATGACTTTGATTTTGACTATGTGTCCGTTTGACTGCGATATCACAAAAGAATTAACTATGACTTTGACTTTGACTAGTGATCATAACAACACATGGTCTGAAGTTGGTTGGATGATTCAGAAATGAGATTCATTCAGTTTGTTGCCAGAGGGACTCGGTTGTTCGCTGTTGGTGGAAGAGGTGCCGGAATTTCAGACAAAACAGTTGAGGACATCGACCCAAGCTGGAATGACACACAACTGATACGCGGAAGATTTAGGAGTTCAGCAGTGATCATTGGTCCACGAGGTTGTGACCATCGCTATGATTTGACCACCAAGCAAACTGCAGTTTTATATACTTGTTTGCTTCAGTGTAAGTTTAAGCCTAAGTAGGCCTCAGGGATCACCGCTAAACTTAGGAAGCGGCACGCCTGGTCTAATGCGTCAGCCATTCACCCTTTCGCCCTTTCACCCTGAGTGAAATGCAGAAAAAGAACAGTGTTTGTCTCACTACGGCTGATCGATCTTTCGTTTGGTGCTCTTTCTGCTATGCGGACTACGGCCATACTGACTGCTTCCAGAACTCTGCCTTTGGTGAAAAGACATCAGCCTCGTTTCGGAAGGAAATGATGGCCCGACTGAACAATCCTGACTCTCTAATAGCATCTGTTTGCCCCAAATACTCTTTCTCTGCTCAGTTGCGTTGGCTGAAACAGGACGCGATGCTACACCGGAACAAGGCAACAATGACTGTGCCACCTGCGGTGCAGGAAAGTCTGCCACAAGCCTGTCCTCTTGACGAGAAGACAGAGGGGATGACTGCTCAATTGGCCAAGATAAATGACCACTTGACCTCTCTGACTAAGTCTGTAAACAGCAAAAAAGACAATTCGGACGCCTATCATGGGAAACATCAAATGAAACTGAGAAATTGTTTGCAAAACTGAAAATAAAAAACAAAATAAGCATTTAACTCGTGTTAAACAGCGGCAACCAGGACCAGGTTTGTGTGCTATGTGCAAGATCGACAGTACAATACGTGTGCCAAAAATCTCCGAATTCGATTCAAAACTGACCGAATTGTGTTGTTTACAGTGTGCAATCCATTATAAGGAAGATTTTTTGATTTTTAACTTCCAAGGTCCAAAAATTCGATTTGGGCCTTTTTTCTCGATTGTTTTCTTTAATCAAAACCAAAAACATAGCGCTACATTTCCACGAAATAAACCAGTTAGAGACGCGACTGTGGGGGGTCAAATGGGTCCCGGAAGGGGTTCAGAAAAACTTGTTTCTCTGCAATGCAGTCGAGTAGGCTATCATTTGAAAGAGAATAATTTTCTGATTCTAAATATGCAATTCGCAAGTTCCTACGATCATTTGGTCCCGAGTTATAACTCGAAATCTGAGAGAGGGTCGAAAAAGTGACCCTCTCAAAAATGGCCGCGAAGGTGATAAAATGTCTTTTTAGGTCAAATTATACCAAAATACAAAATTTTAACCAAATACCAAAACAAAAAGTTGAGATTTGTCCGGGAAGAGTCGACCCTTATATAAACCAGCTCTTAATATATGTGTGCATACAATTTTTATTCTCACTCCGCTATTTCATCTCCATATTATCATTTGCGCCTGCTCGAACGTGGTTGACCGACAGAGCCCAATTATTCAAATTAGGTGGCAATATCTTCAAGCGGAACAGCGCTGACAACGCCTTCCTGAAATTGATTGCTTTTCTTATATTGATTTTTACAGATGAATGAAATTTTTCTCAAAGGGGAACCTAAAAAAATCACAGTTTTGAAACTGACTCTGACTGTAAAGAGTTCTGTAGAAATTGCAATAAATATTTTCAATAGGATTTTAGAAACAAAGGCAGCTTTTTCAACCAAAGCACTTTTCTTGTAGAAATCTAAACGTTGCTGCATTTGAAAGTAATCATTACCTCACTTCAGGCTGTCGTTTCAGCAAAATCAGCACGTTGAAGAGCGGGTCCAAATTTGAAATCACAAAGAACACCGTAGAAACGTCATTCAGCTTGAACGAAATCAACAGAAACCCGCCCAACTGAATAGGCAAATTGAACACAAGCAATGTGCACAGTGCACTCAGTGCCAAGCTTTTGGTCAATTTTCGCTGAATTTTCCGCTGACTGTCCTGCTGCTCACCTGAACTGCGGTGTGCGCCCTTGCGATAGAGCCAAACAACAAGCGCATACACAGCGACTGCTATCAACTGAACCCAGAGAGTGAAATCCATGTAATAGCTGCCCAAAAATGGGTGGATTTGTTTGATCACAGCGGCCGGACGACATCGCAGACTCGTTTCAAGCCCCTCCACTAGCATAAGTGCAGCTACATGTGGGGAGAGCACACCCAGAACAAAACACACAGAGGCGGTCACACACACAGTCCACAAAGCGTAACCTCTCTTTTGTTTGTAATAAGCCACTGGCGAACCTACAGCGTAGACTCGGTCCAGTGATACCACCAGCTCCATCAGAGCTACCATTGGCCAGGAAAAGGTAAAGAGCATGGTGTGAGGTAGGAACAGACACCTGTTCAGAGAGATGCCACCGGCTAGACGCTCGGTGGCTGCCAAAGCCAGGAAGTACACAGCTAAATACACTGGACATCTCTGCTCATTCTGATACAGCTATGTACCGTATGTATAGTGCTGTTTATAGTACCCGGGTACTATATATGGCACTTACGGTTTTGTGAAAATAATATTGAATCCATTTATAGTACCCGGGTACTATATATGGCACCTATGAAATCTGCTCTATAAGAAACTAACAATAGTATGTGAAGTTATTTGCTGAAATTACCGATTTGATGTAAAAAATAGGTTATGTGCATGCATCACAACCTCGTATGATTGCATTGTCTACTGTTTTTCTTCATACAAACAAGATTCACCACTAAAAATACTGTGTTTTTTGCACATTTTGTATTTATAACAGCTCATTTCAGAATAAAAATCTGTCTCCATTTATACGTAGTACCCGGGGTACTAAAAGCGGCACTTAGTGCCATTTATAGTACCCGGGGTACTATAAATAGGGGGGTACTATAGACAGCACTATACGGTAGGTAGACTGTGAACTTTGTACCACTGCTAAATCATACAGGTGCAATGGTTTACCTGCGCAAAAGTAGGCAGCTCCAAACAAGCCATCAGCCAGCAGTTTTCCACTAATGAAGACATACTCTTTGCGCTTTCTTAAAGCTTCTTGATAGACTATGCTGGCGAATGTGACCAGATTCAGACTGCCAAAAACCAAGCCTTGAGCCAAGTAGGCCACAAACAAGGCGGCTTCTCTGGATAGGCTGACCGATGTAGTAGTATTTGAAGTCATCGAGCTATTATCCCTGTGCAGCGTACCGATGGGGCAGTTGTTATTTGGCAGTCAGAAGAACAGAAACACAAAACGGCAAATCGAGCGGACGGTTTAAGTTAATGTGCTACTCCTAAAAATGTTGTGAACTTCTATTGATGAGGAGCGTGAGAGTTTTACAGAGTTTGTTCACCTGTCCAAACTAAAGCAAAGTTTATGAGTCAGGAGAGAGGGGCAGATTTTAATCAAGAGCTGGAGCTGATCATTTGTTGGGATTCAATGAACTCAGGCTTCATAAATAATATCGCGTCAGATGAAGATTTGCTTTTGACAGGGTGCAAACACATGAACCCGCCTGCTGAACCAAGTGTGCAATGACTATCTATTGCCAACGAAACGTCGCCAGCTACAGGGTCCGCCAAAAAAACAACCCCGCAGATTTTTCGCTGTAGCAACCGCAAATCTCAACCGATTTGAATGAATCCTCTTTTAAATGAAAGACAAATAAATTCTTAAAAGAATGCTGAAACTTTTATGAATGTACTCTGCTTAGGTCCTGAGATATACACTGATATGTATGAGCCTGAACGTCCATGTTCCCTCTTGTCTGTTGTGTCGGTCGGCCCTGTTAGTGTTTATTGATGGTCGAAGAGTCGACCCTTATATAAACCGGCTGTTAAACTGGCGATTTTCAGTGGCCTTACTGAAAAAATGGCTAAAATCGCATTTAACTGTACATGTGCGTTTATTTGGAACTGGCAACTGCTTTCTGGCTGAGCGCGGTCTGTCTGTGAGCTGAATTTTTGCACTGATTCTTCAACAACAACTGACAATATCGTCTTTCTATACTGAAACTCATTCTTCTAGCCCCAATTTATAAGGTTTTAACCCATTTTTCATCATATTTATTATCTTTTCCTGGACAAAATGTTTTATCTTAATGAACGCCCAGGGGGGCCACTATTTGGGGAGGGGGCGTTTATACGGAGAAACACGGTACCCCATCTCCACTTCCGAGCCTGTGCTGGTCATCACATCTCAAGATGGCGTGTGAACACAAAACCCTACTAAATACTAAATACGTGTTGTTAATGTTCAGCTTGTTGCAGACCAGTTGGACACAGGCGCGGTCGTGGGTTTCGGTTTCCTCTCGACTCAGAACGTTCTTAGCAGGAAAGCCAACCACCACCAAATTAGCGCGCTTTTCTCGACACAGAGCATTCTCTTCGACCGCCTTTCTAACAGCGTCAATTAGATTGCTGAACTGTTCGTCCGACAGGGTCCGCGAAGGCGGAGCAGTCACAGTCATTTGGTGTGCTGAGCTGAGCGTTTTCTTCCTTCCTTCCCTCTTGTTCAAGCAGTAGCAGACGGACTCCAAAAGCCAGTCGGCAATTTACTCTGGCACAGTTTTCGCAGGCTGTAGCCATCCTTTTTAGAACAGAAGGAGGAGTTACTTCAGGAGCAGAACGTTTCTGGCGTTTCGACTTTCCACTCATGTGTAGGGCTTAGTTAACAGACAAGGAAAAAAGGGGCCAGTGTACATTACAGCAGAGAGAGAGCCACAGAGCGGCCAAATTGGCCAAACATAGTGTTGTTATGACTACTAGTCAAAGTCAAAGTCATAGTTAATACTTTTGTGATATTGCAGTCAAACGGACAGGTAGTTAAAGTCAAAGTTTGACTACCTTCGCTACCATAAATACGTAGTCAAATGAAGGCTAGGTAGTCAAACTGTTTGACTATGACTACGTTTTGTTATTAGAGGCAGCCTTTTCAAGCGTATTTTAACCCTTTTTTGCCGTTTAAAACAAAAAATATATTACAAACGTGAAACATTTTAAGCACCATAGAACACCAAACAAATTATTCTCTAAAATTGTGAAACAATGAAGGGAAGGGTCAGTCAGTGAATCTCTGCTTGATGCAAGTTATACAGTTCCACCAAATCAGGTTAAAATTATGACATAGAGTAGAATACACTTTTTAGTTAGAGAAACGTCAAAATTTTTCTTGCTTCACCACAAACGGCGTTTTATTCTATTTTACGGCGCTTTTTCCCCAGCATGTTGTATTGTTTCACAATGAAAATTTTGAAGAGATAAGAACGGTTCTGTGATACTTTTCAGCGGTTAACTGCTGTTTATTTCAGGATAAACGATTTATTGATTTAGTCACAAGCTTTTCTGCTGACGTTTGGGGGCCGTCCATAAACGATGTCGTTCCAAAATCCCGATTTTTCTGACCACCTTCCCCCAAAATCGCCTCGCGTCGTTTCTTGCGGACCCCCTCCCCCTACGGCGACGTCGTTTTCGGTTTACCCCCCTCCCCCGATAAAAGGGCAGTACATACAGTACTGTCTCGTTTCCTTGTAAAAAACTGCGCAATCAATGGAATAAATCCCTACAACCACTCTGGGAAGCTTTTCTGTATGGAGAAACGTATGACAGAATGTGCATATATCGAAAATATTGTAATTGAAGTAGCCTAAAATTCCGAAGAAAGCGACGTCGTTTTTTTGCTAACCCCCTCCCTAGAGATGTGCACGGGCACCTTTTTTCCGGCCCGGCCCGGCCCGGCGGGCCGATCAGGTGAGGCATGCCCGGCCCGCCATGCCCGGCGGGCATCAAAATCGGGCCCGGCCCGGCCCGGGGGGCCTGAAAATGGTGCCCGGCCCGGCCCGTCCAAAATCGTTGACGGGCATGCCCGGCCCGTGCACATCTCTACCCCTCCCCCTCCTGGTGCGTCGTCTATGGTGGCATTTCAGCCGACCCCCTCCCCCTCTGGAACGATGTCGTTTATGGACGGCCCCTTGGTGACTGAAACGTGATAAATCGCTGAAAATGTCAACTTGGCTCTGTTTCTAAAAGTAGTCAAAGTAGTCAAACCAGTGCTCATCGTAGTCAAATGGTTTGACTACAATATAGTCAAATTTGACTACTTGGGTGTTGTACTCAAACCAGCGGTAGTCATAGTCATAGTCAAACAGAAATTTTGGTATTGTAACAACACTAGCCAAACAGTCCAAATACCAGCTGCTTGGAGGGGGCTCAGACCCAGACGTAATAATAAGTATTACACTGAGATTTTTCGGGTTGATAGTTCCTACTTTATTGGAATCGCTGAGGAAACACAGATTTGCACACCATAAAGTCGATATTATTTTCTGTGCATACTTGTTTGATAAACATTAGATCTAACATTATTTAAACAGTATTTTCTAAGAAATATCTAAGTCACCATAAGTTTTACTAACAGACATGATTGCTATTTGTAATTTCAGCCAGATATTGCAATGTATGGTGTCGTGATGGGCACGAAAATTAATTTTTGCACTAGTACGTAAACTAAAACATGAATTTTTAATTTTGGTATTGAACAGAAATACGAAAATTAGTGAAATTAAATAACGAAAATGAAACAAACACGAAAATTAAATTGAGCTAATACTAAAATAAATTTTGGTTACGAATTTTAAGTCGCGTTTCAGAACTAAATAACAATATAAGTGCTGAATTATTCGCAAGTTAACGGTTTCTAGAGGTGCAAAAGCCGATTACATAGTTTAACAAACCAAATGCATTTTGTCCTTATTTTGTAAGTAATTGTGGCAGCAAGCATTTTTAACTCATTTAGATTTAGTTGTAGGCGTTGTGCAACTACAACAGTGTCGAATCGTAATGTGAAAACTGAACTTTTGAATCACTCCTGTAACAGGGTGTAGTACCTGATAGAAAAGTATTTTAAATGGGGTGTAGTACCTGATAGAAACCATGGTAGTCAAACGGTTTGACTACAATATAGTCAAATTTGACTACCTTGGTATTGCACTCAAACGGGTGGTAGTCATAGTCATAGTCAAACGGAAATTTTGGTATTGTAACAACACTACATATACGGTACCGCTACCATATATGGTACCAATACCATATAAGGAAGTGGTACCATATATGGTACCACTTTAAGGTGTACCGGTACCATATATGGTACCGTTTCCATATATGTGTACTGGTACCATATATGTTGTTATTTCCCTGACTGTCTTACAATGATATTGAATTCAAGCTTTGAACCTTTGTATTTTAGTGTAAATGACATAATTTCTAAAGCCTTCCAGTTTGGTGAATGGTGCTCAACTGTTTTGCTGATCAGACTGAAATACTACAAAAGTAAAGGCGTTCGATCTGGCATTGGCCTGTGGTTTGAGCAAGTAGACTGTATACTGGACCTGCCGTTTTTGCCAATTTTGGCTAAAAATCGGCAAAAAAAGACTAATTAAGAGCTCGGTCTCAGTCGTTCTGGCCACCACAAATATGTTTTGGTTGTCCTACCAACAGAAACATTCGATCATAATTTAATAGTGGCTTCCTATACAGTACTTATCGAGAAAATAATATACGGGCACCACTTGATTGCTAAATGCTATTTCAGTTTCTTTCCGTTGGTACTTCTTAAAATACATCCGATATTGGGCCCTGGTGTCTATGAAAATTACTGGGCCCGCGAATTTAAACATTGGTCTCGATTTTATTCTTTTATTCTTTACTCCTAAAGAAGGAAAAGAAAGTATTGTTTTTACCATCAACGCAATGACTAGCTCTTTTTCGTATGTACTTTCCTCTTGGCCCTATGACTCCCTGCATATGTAATAGAACAAAGATTAATATTTGTTGTCCTGATAAGTCTTGATAAGGGATGTGGCAGAGAAATCTATTGTTTTCTACAACTCCCATCGCAGGTTTTCATTTTATACATAATGCCCAAAGTAAGAAAGAAGCAGCATTCTGGTATACAGTCCTTATTTCGTTAGCTTGCTATACTATCTACACCGTGAGCGGCACAGTTGTTCGATATGCTAAAAAAGAAAGTGCAACGCATGTTAGAGTTGCAGCAAGCGGCTCTGAACAGTTCAACCATGTCTGGATAAAACTTTCACTAGAAGAAATTGCTACTGTCTTTCTCCATAATACTCCTCCACTTCCAAAGTTGCTTGACTCTGAACTACTCAGCTTTTGGTACAATTACGAGACATATGTGGACTTTAGCTACAACAATCTTACCTTCTATCATAACTTTGTACCATTTTTCCTCGATTCCAAAAGGCCTGCTTAGCCTGCACTGTAAGTCTGGCAGGGCTCTGCTATTTGAGCTGTATTCAAACAAGCAGATATTCTATAAAAAGGATAGAGTTTAGTTGTGCTTTTGTTAATCCCTTTGCAATATACCAACGCCATATGGCGTAGTTGGCAAATCTATCGGTAAGAAAAAAATTTTGGTAAACATTTTGACCGGCCATATCTCCAGAACGGTTTGACCTAGAAGCGTCATAAAAGCATCATTAGAGTCGCCAGAGACTCTAGATTTGAACCCTGCAAGAATCATCTCATTTTCATCGCAATCAGGGAAAAAGCTCATTTTTTACTTTGCGCAAATTAGTGTTCAGAGTAAACGTAGCGCAGATTAGGATTTACCCCAGGCTGGAGCTCGACCTTGTCTACAACTTTCTGCAAACTACTCTTGTAGGAGCAGGAAGGTTGCAAAGGGTTAATTTCTGTTGAAAGTTTGAGTCAAATTGATAAAGAACAGACTGGGAACAAACCGTTTGAAAATAGTTCATGGGGTGGGGTGGACACTTTTTGATCTATACTGTATATGTATGGTGGTAATACCGTATGGATAGGGCATCAAGTGCCTGACTGTATTTGGCAGACATCACAAATCTACATGATAATCAGGTTAAGGTACCTTCTGGCATAACTGATCCATAGTAAGCTTTGTTTTGCTCATTGGCCCCTGCCAGGTCTTGGTTAAAAATCATATTGTAAGCAGATAAGTAGGCCTTGTCCAGAATTCCGAAGCAGCATTTTACTTTTCTGGGCAATAAACAAGTACGTTTAACTTTTTGTTGCATGCATGCAGTCAGTTCACTGAAAGACCGCCAAACGTGAACATGCACTGGAGCAAAAGCTTTGAGGTCTGCGCTGTACCAATGGCGATGGTTGTCGAAAAGGGCCGCCTGGTAATTTATGAGTTTTCTGAACAAATTCAAAGGACCTGGAATGCTGGCGGATTTTTACTGTTATGGAAGGTGAAAAATTGGACTGAGGTCTTGGCATTTCAGAAGAGCAAGCAGAACACGGCTATTGAAGTACTGTTGATTGGGTATACCGAAACCATACCAAAAATGGGCATTTTTGGGTATACCTACCCAATAAATACCTACCGATCCGATTTGCGGACTTACCGGCTGTAATTGTGGGCCGGTATTGGAGAAGTACCTAATATCAGGTATGAGGTACAGGTATTTCAAAAATACCCAATCAGGTATCAGGTATAGGTAGGTATTGACGAAAATACAGGTATCAGGTATTAGGTAACAGATATTTTCCCATAAAAAGTTAAAATTCGGATTTTAGCTGAAAAATCGCTCAAAGTACCAATTTAGGCTCAGAAGGCATCTAAAATCAGATTAGTTCCAGTCATTTTAGGATTTTTTCGTTATGAAACTGCACAAAATGCTAAACCCCACTCTCAAAATATGACCAGGGTGCGGAATCGCTTTGTACTTTGTGTCTGGTATCCAATCTGTCGCACTGTTGCTATCAAACGTGCCATACACTTGTATAAGTATTTCAATGGTTTACGGCATCTGCCTGAGCACATCCTCACCAGAGCCACAGTTGGAGATCGTTGGAGCGCGCGGCTACGGTCTGCCCACCAAACGAACAATGTGCAACTTCATATTCCTACTGCTGCCACCAGCACGTTTTTGTACCAATCTATTCGCATCTAGAATTCTCTTTGTAACTATGTTGTGGACAGCAATTTTTCGTCCTTTTTTAGGCACTGTTTTTCCGATCAATTCTTTATTGACTTGCAAAACAATAGAATTGTTTCTGTCTTGTAATAGTTTTGGTTTGCGAGTATGTTGTCTGTTTGATGACCATTATTCGGTACCCATATATTGTCATGTTCAACACATTTCGCAGTCCTCGATTTTACCTATTTCTGGTGTTGACTAGCGCAAAAAGTTAAGTTTGTACATCTATCTCGGGTGGTTTATCTTTGCCACTTAGAGTAGGCTTCTCGTAACCCCTTTTTACCCATACAGTATGTCCCTATTTGTCTTCCCCCTTTAATCATTGACTTACTAAGGATTTTGCAAAAGGAATTATTAAATTTTTAGATCTCTGGTTGAGCCACGGCCCAATCAGTGCGAGAACAATTAGCTTGAAAAACGCGTTTGAAAGCGTTGTGAGTATAGTATTAACAGAAATTAGGAGGTATTGTAGTCTGAAGAGGCTTGGTTGGGCAACGGCATGCACGCCGGCACTACAGTGTAGTGCATGTAGTGTACTTTGGCCTAAAGACAGACACCAGGGTTCGCGCCGATCTGACATTCCAAAATCCCCAGGCATTCCTTGACGAAAGCCAAAAACACTCTGATGACATTTTCACAAAATCCTCTCATTTAACATGCATTTTGCGAGAAAGTCAGCTTTGGTGACGAAGAGACGGGGCAAGCAGGGGTCATCTCACGGATCCGGCTGATATTTATATCTCTTAAAATAGAGCACAGCCGAAAACCAACGGTGCATGCCCGGCCACCAGCAACCCCCTGGAACCGGAGCTACACCCCCTCAAAGTTGGGTCGGCAGCAATTTTCTGGCTCATTTTAATAGCTCTGACTCCTATCTACGTTGCCTACTTCTGAAGATAAGGCATTTTTATGATTTGGGAAGAAAAACAGCCTCACTTGTTATAACATGCTCGTTTGAAAGGTGACTCAATCCAGTCGCATGTAGAGTGCAGAGCCATCAAATTTATATCACCTAATGCAGTTTTTGCCGCTGATTACGGAAATCTTTTGACATCTGTTTTCTCAATGTCCATGAAACCACTCCTCTTGAGCGACTCTATCTCTAGTTTTTCATGCCTTGGTATCTCTTAGATCAATATAGTATATCTGGTCTAAAATCGTGGGGCAAATTACGTGGCAATATACCTATACTATAGGTGCAGTTTTTTTCCGCTGATTCAGAATATTATCATAATCTTGCGCTACGACCACTTGGTCGCAAGTTATGGACCTCTGAAGTTTCGTTAAGAAACATGCCGTGACAAGCCATAATCAAGAAATAAAATGTTCACCGTTCATGCATTTCTGAAGGGAACCTTTGTCAGTCAATAGTGGTACCCGACTCATTTTGACCCGCTGAGTTCAAAATGGCCTTTGTTTTAATCTATAATCTGCTCCTTTTTGGAGATATATGAATATTAATGCAAATTTGGTCTCAAAATAGGTCGGGTACACTATTGACTGACAAAAAGGCCCCTTCTGAAATGCATGAACGGTGAACATTTATTTCTTGATTACGGCTTGTCATGGCATGTTTCTTAACGAAACTTCAGAGGTCCATAACTTGCGACCAAGTGGTCGTAGCGCAAAAATATGATAATATTCTGAATCAGCGGAAAAAACTACACCAGATAGATACCACGTTATGCCAAGATTTGACAGATAACTTATTGTCTGAGTACCAGGGCATAAAAACTACATAAGTCGCTCAGGAGTGGTCAGATTGAAAAACAGATGTCATTTTCGTAATCAGCGGCAAAAACTGCATTAGGTGATATAAATTTAGATGGCTCTGTACCCTAGATGCGACTGAATTGAGTCACCTTTCAAACGAGCATGTTATAACAAGTAGAGCTGTTTTCTTCCCAAATCATAAAAATGCCCATATCTTCAAAAGTAGGCAACGTAGAGCAAAAATATTGTTATTTTCAAAATCAGCAGCAAAAAGTATCTACACAGAAAATCGCATTGCACTGCGTCTAATGGTCATACTA
>JASANB010003095.1:0-13292 GCA_030248155.1 Sabatieria punctata | reverse complement strand
AACAAATCATCTAAAGATTGTGTTTAAGACAAAAGTACCCTGTATTTTCAGAAAAATGAGGATACTTGAGATGGCCAATGTACAGGGTGTGCCAAAAAAAACAACCCAGCAGATTTTTCGCTGTAGCAACCGCAAATCTCAACCGATTTGAATGAGTCCTTTTTTAAATGAAAGACAAATAAATTCTTGAAAGATTGATGGAACTTTTATTAATGTACTCTGCTTAGTTCCTGAGATATTCACTCTCAAAGTCAAAACAGTGATTTTGGCAGTGAACAGGGAATTTTTCTTTTTCCGCTGCACTTCGTAATAAAACGGATTCCTGCTACTGTTGAGGGCTATTGGAGGCTTTACTGCTCACACAGAAACTCGGTTTACTTCAACAATAAAGTGTCACTAGCCCCCAGCAGTAGGAATCTGCTTTATTATGAAGTGCAACGGAATCGCTCTTGTTCTTTGCCAAAATCTGTTTCGAGTTTGAGGGCAAATATCTCAAGAACTAAGCAGTGAATCTCAATAGAAATTGCACCAATCTTTGAAGAATTTATCAATCTTTCATTCAAAAAAGGATTCATTCAAATTGGTTAAGATTCATGGTTGCAAAAGTAAAAAATCTGCTGGGTTGTGTTTATCACTGTTGTTCACTGCCAAAATCTCTGTTTTGACTTTGAGGGCAAATATCTCAGGAACTAAGCAGGCTATCTTAACCTCCTGCAACATACCGTCCTTTTTACCTATCGGTGCCCGTACCCCCTCTCCCCAAAAAAAAAAAAAAAAAAAAAAAAAAAAAAAAAAAAACATTCCTCTCTGTACATTTTACTATCATTTATCTTTCCGTTTTAGATGTTTGTCCAACAATTTCTTTTTTCTTCAAAATTGTTGTTTAAGATGCATTTTGCGAGAAAGTCAGCTTTGAGGGGGCAAGCAGGGCCATCTCACGGATCTGGCTGATATTTATATCTATTAAAATAGAGCACAGTCGAAGACCAACGGTGCATGCCCGGCCACCAGCAACCCCCTAGAACCGGAGCTACACCCCCTCAAAGTTGGGTCGGCAGCAATTTTCGGGCTCATTTTAATAGCTCTGACACCCTCCATTCAAACGATCACCCTTCATTCGTTTCTTAAGCTAGGATCCCGACTCGCATATGGTTTTGTAGCTGGCCCAACGGCCTTTCATTTTCTGGTACTCCCGTTTCCAGATCGTAGCTGGTTACCGAGATATTCGCCGAAAACTGCGAAATTTCCACAAAATGCCACTCCGTTTTTTTTCGAAAAATCTTTATAACTTTTTGTGCAAAGGCTCTGCCAAGCTAATGTTTTAACAAAAGTTAGGCATGAGTTGGCCAAACAAAATGAGCGCCCCAAAGTGTGCGGTTAGGGGGGGGGAGGGGGGGGTGTTTTGGCCTCTCAAAGGTGTTCGAAAAAAATTTTTTTCTGCAAAGCTTAGTTGTTAGCATACTGTTATATGCAGTTTTGTGTGCTGAGTTCGAAAATGCATTCAGTTTTGCTAGATTCGCTCTGGATCGGGAGAAATTGGCGTCCAAATTTGAGACCAACCCTTTTTCTTGACTGGCACCACTCGCTAGTATGACCATTAACCGCGGTGCAATGCAGTTTTTCTTACGTAGTTTTTGCTGCTGATTCCGAAAATAACTTTATTTTTGCTCTACGTTGCCTACTTTTGAAGATATCGGCATTTTTATGATTTGGGAACAAAACGGCTGCACTTGCTATAACATGCTCGTTTGAAAGGTGACTCAATTCAGTCGCATCTAGGGTACAGAGCCATAAAAATTTATATCACCTAATGCAGTTTTTGCCGCTGATTACGAAAATGACATCTGTTTTTCAATCTGACTGCTCCTGAGCTACTTATGTAACTTTTATGCCCTGGTACTCAGACAATAAGTTATCTGTCAAATCTGGACATAATATGGTATCTATCTGGTGCAGTTTTCTCCGCTGATTCAGAATATTATCATATTTTTGCGCTACGGCCACTATGTCGCAAGTTATGGACCTCGAAAGTTTCATTAAGAAACATGCCGTGAGAAGCTGTAATCCTAAAATAAATGTTCAGCATTCGTGCATTTCTGAAGTGAACCTTTTGTCAGTCAATAGTGTACCCGACCTATTTTGACCCGCTGAGTTCAAAAATGGCGTTTGTTTTAATCTATAGTTACTCGTTTTGGAGATACATGAATATTAATGCAAATTTTGTTTGATCAGTAATATCTCAAAATTGAACAGCAGTAGAGAAAAACAAACGCCATTTTTGAACTCAGCGGGTCAAAATAGGTCGGGTACACTATTGACTGACAAAAGATTCATTTCAGAAATGCATGAATACTGAGCATTTATTTTAGGATTACGGCTTCTCACGGCATGTTTCTTAATGAAACTTTGGAGGTCCATAACTTGCGACAGAGTGGCCGTAGCGCAAAAACATGATAATATTCTGAATCAGCGGAGAAAACTGCACCAGATAGATACCATATTATGTCCAGATTTGACAGATAACTTATTGTCTGAGTACCAGGGCATAAAAGTTACATAAGTAGCTCAGGAGCAGTCAGATTGAAAAACAGATGTCATTTTCGTAATCACCGGGAAAAACTGCATTAGGTGATATAAATTTTTATGGCTCTGTACCCTAGATGCGACTGAATTGAGTCACCTTTCAAACGAGCATGTTATAGCAAGTGCAGCCGTTTTGTTCCCAAATAATAAAAATGCCGATATCTTCAAAAGTAGGCAACGTAGAGCAAAAATAAAGTTATTTTCGGAATCAGCAGCAAAAACTACGTAAGAAAAACTGCATTGCACCGCGGTTAATGGTCATACTAGCGAGTGGTGCCAGTCAAGAAAAAGGGTTGGTCTCAACTTTGGACGCCAATTTCTCCCAATCCAGAGCGAATCTAGCAAAACTGAATGCATTTTCGAACTCAGCACACAAAACTGCATATAACAGTATGCTAACAACTAAGCTTTGCAGAAAAAAATTTTTTTCGAACACCTTTGAGAGGCCAAAACACCCCCCCCTCCCCCCCCCTAACCGCACACTTTGGGGCGCTCATTTTGTTTGGCCAACTCATGCCTAACTTTTGTTAAAACATTAGCTTGGCAGGGCCTTTGCACAAAAAGTTATAAAGATTTTTCGAAAAAAAACGGAGTGGCATTTTGTGGAAATTTCGCAGTTTTCGGCGAATATCTCGGTAACCAGCTACGATCTGGAAGCGGGAGTACCAGAAAATGAAAGGCCATTGGACCAGCTACAAAACCATATGCGAGTCGAGATCCTAGCTTAAGAAACGAATGAAGGGTGATCGTTTGAATGGAGGGTGTCAGAGCTATTAAAATGAGCCCGAAAATTGCTGCCGACCCAACTTTGAGGGGATGTAGCTCCGGTTCTAGGGGGTTGCTGGTGGCCGGGCATGCACCGTTGGTCTTCGACTGTGCTCTATTTTAATAGATATAAATATCAGCCAGATCCGTGAGATGGCCCTGCTTGCCCCCTCTCTTCGGCACCAAAGCTGACTTTCTCGCAAAATGCATCTTAAATTTTGCTCATATTAAAATGAAAAACGCCATATATTAAGAACCCCAATAATATCTACTAAGTGCAGTGTAATGTGATCCCCACATATCTCCAGCGCCAGGACAGCCTGTTTAAAATTGGTGCAAGCGCCAAAATCGCTACAGCTGGCAGCACTCCACGTTTTTATAGGCTGGCCTTTGTGCGTCAGAGCTAAGCACAAGCATAGCTAAACGTTTGCTGGTACGCAGTTAACACAAGATTATCTAATCTAATGGTTTTGGTTGGAAAAGGCTACAGCTTTCTGCGCTGCTTTCTATGCACGGAGAATTTGATAGAAATGGAAAATCTGGCGGTTTTCTGCTCGATTACCCAATACTGATTGGGACGGACCTTTTGAAATGCTTTATAGTTTTAAAGGTTAGATCTAAGATTAGTTTTAACTAGGAAACTGTTTTACGCCAATCAACTAAAAACCTAAATACTGAACTAAAAATAGATTCTAACGATAATTTCTTTGTGGCATGTTTCTTGAGGAGTACACCAGTAATTTGTTCTTTTTCTCCTTGTCTAAAATAAAAACTATAATTTTTGCTATTTCTAATGCTAAACAATGTGCCTCCTCTGATGAAATACGATTGTTTTACGCAGGTGAGAAAGAATTAGGTATTGGGGCAGAAAAATCTGGAGAATATGAGTTGTCACGGACGAGTAGGTCGACTTCCTAAACGCTAAATCACTGTAAAATTGCCGATTTTTCTCAAAAAGTCGCCAAATTTTCCAGCGAGAGGGCTCTGATGGCAGAGAGGGAAAGTGTGTGTAAGTCCCCAGAATCATGTATGGGATGTGGATGGATAGTTCTCTGGCAAAAAAGTTCTATGGTAAAGAAAGTCGGTCTGATGGAGGGCTGCTAAAGTTAAGGAAGCCGACCGCCTGTTAGTGTTTCCGATCAAATTAAAATTAAATAACAAAATTAAATTGTTTTGGCCAAAATCACCAAGTAAATAGCAATTTAATAACAAATTAAATTTCTCGCGATGACTGCCAGACAAATTAAAATTATATTTAATTTCGTAAAATTGGCCTAGAAATTTGATATGAATTTGATATAAATTTGCTTGGTTCGGCAGCTTCACTAACAAAGTCTGGCTACAAAACAACAAGTTCAGTCCAAAGATGACCTTGTTCATGCTTATGACAAAGATATGAACTCATTAAATGCTAATTTGTAGACCATTTGTCGCCATCTAAAGAAATGTCAACTCATTTTGGACTGACACGACCGAGGTTTTGAGCTGTTTCCTCAGCAATTGAGTATTGATTCTAGCAAATTTATATTTAATTCATATCAAATAACAAATTTGTATCAAATTAAATTTCAGAATTTTGGTACCAAGCAAATTAATAGCAAGTTATTTTCATCTGAAGGCTGAGCAAGCAATTTAATAGTTATTTAATTTCAAAATAAATTTACTCGGAAACACTACCGCCTGTTCCCGTTTCCTTCCAAAGTGCTGCACAGAAAACTTTTGAAAGAAACTTGGGAAGTGTTTTCGGAGTTGTTGCGTTTGAAATTTGAATTTAGTTGGAAAATTTTTTGAAAGTGAAGTCATGCGTGTGTTCCATTTATGCCTGCCAATTACCACGCACTGTACGTGTTCGCCAGGTACCTTTATAATACGCAATGGCATTTACACAAAATAAATCAACTATTCTTTGTTGCATTTCGATGTCTGAGCCCACAGCATCAAAGCACCGAAAAATGACGGGGGAACGCTATAGCCGATAGGTTAAGATATCGGCTAAACTTCAGCCGATATGGTTTCAGCCGACAGCTGTACGCCTCAGCCGACAGGTGCGCTTAATTTTTATCATGTCGGGTTAGCCATTCCCGATAGGATGGATTCCTACGCCATATGGCGTAGGTATGTTGCAAGAGGTTAATAAGGGATTCATCGGTCTTTCAAGAATTTATTTTTCTTTTATTTAAAAAAAGATTCATTCAAATCGGTTGCGATTTGCGGTTGCTACGGCAAAAAATCTGCTCGGTTGTTTTTTTTTGGCACACCCTGTAGCATTGAAATAATAAATGCGCACGCTCCAATAATTGCGCCCCCAAAAGTAATCACGAAAAAATAATAACGTAGTGCTATTACAGTCAGGCACTTAACGTCGTTCATGGTAATATATGGTGTCGGTACCATAAACGGCGTAGTGACTGACTGTATTATTCGAGGTTTCACGGTAAGTATACTGCATAGATAAAAGGACAGCCTGGTCAAAGTAAATTTATTTGCAAACTTGTTGCAGAACACCGTTTTGACAAAGTTTCACATGGGAACAGTTCAATTCAAAAATTTTGATTATATATTTTAGAATTCTACACATGAACGGCTTCGATAAGCGACAACTAATGGAATACCGGTCGGTCATATTAAGCAATATTTTTGTCTCCATCATCAACTTGGCCAATGGTTTGGAAGACTCCTCTATTTTACAGGTCTGCTACTGTTATTTTGCTACTAGTAGGTATGGCCAATGGTTTTCAAAAATTCACGCTACAGCAAAAAAATTATGCTGAAACAGTCGATAACATGACCGGATGTGATAATTTACGCAAAAAATCGCACTTGATTCCGTGAAAAATTAGAAAAATGCGATCTAAAAGCGTCCGTCTGCGAAGAACTTTTGTATGGCGCACTTGGTACCACTTTTAATTATGGGCAACAGATTTGAATAACGCGCGCTAGAAGCAAAATTTACGCTAAAACGGCAATAGCATGACCGGATGCGATTATTTACGCAAAAAACCGCACATAATTTCATGAAGAATTGGAGAAATGCGGGTTCAAAACAGCCGCGTGGATCAAATCGCGTAGATTAGTGTTTATAACCTGGTCGCCGTCCCAGCGGTGGCTGATTTTCTATGGCGCGTGTTACGAAGGTGAAACCAACCTGATTGTTTAAAATCTACTAGAAAGATGTGAATAATCGTCGCCCAGTTAAATTAATGCAAAAAAGTATGATTGCAAGTGTTGGGTACAATAAAAGCCTGAAATGGCAAAATTTTAGGGTTACAGAAACTTCAACATCGTTTGTGGGGTTAACGGCAAAGAGCAGAGAGCAAATTCTTATATCATTCGAAAGTCGGAAGTCTACTGTACACGGAACCGATTGAACATCTTGCGCCGAATTTGTCGTTTTTTTACAAGAACGAGGAACATGAAAAAAATCCATGAAAATGCCCATTTTCAGTAGTTAAGAAAGAATCAAATTTGTGGGGACCATGCCGAAGTGCGGAAAGAAAAAAGCGGTGCAATATAGGTAACGAGTTGCGCTGATTTTAAAGCCGGTTGAACAAAATTTGAATCAACTCTGCTTTTAGCAGAAAATGGCCATTGAAAAACGACGAATTCAGTTTTCGAGAGGAAAATGCCCTTTAACGGCTGAATTATGATTCAAAATGCATCTTATTCGATAGCTCACACTCTGTTTCATATAAATACATCACATCCCCCTATCAATAACGGAACACAAAAAAGCATTTGCGCTTGAAGTTGCAAAAACGGCTTTGGACCACTTTTTGGCTGTGATTTTGTATTTTCTATTCGGCGCGGCGCGCACGTGCTTTGGCCATCCCTACTACTAGTGGACTTTTATTTTACTATTATTTACTGAATTTAGGGATGGGCTAGGTACGTCCGTGCTGCGCGGTTTAGGAATATACAAAAATATGGTCCGAGTTCAAGCGTAAATTTTTTTGTTCATTTACTGATGGGAGGAAGTGATGTACCGTGTTTATTCCAATAAGCCAACTATTCTAATAAACCGCGCGCTACAATAAGCCCTGTGTCACAGGAGGCTTGAAAGAAATAAGCCCCGCCCTCCAATAACCCCCGCACGACTTCTTAGAAACTAACTTGCCCTATGAAAACGCTGTCAGACATAGTTAATAATACTACTGTCAGACACCTCATAAGGCATGCATCAAGTGTAAAACTACAATACGACTAAAACATTTAGAGTTTATGCACAAGTTTCGGTGAAAATAATAGCAAAGGGAAAATAATAACCCTTACTAGCAGAAGCTACTCCATTTGGAGTAGTACCCTCATTGAATCACGCTTTGCGTGGGGCTGTTTTTAGCATAAATGTGATTGGAAAATAAAAGTGATTGGTCAGTCACGCTTTTTTATCAGACAATGCACAGTGCTGCATACAACGCGTGATTGGCCAGCCACGTTTTTTTTTTGAAAATTTCAGTGATTTTAAAAACATAATTTGCGTGATTACCATTTCTAGACAGGCATTGCAGGTCCCTATGGCCAGGCACGCAAAAAATTTCTGCGTCTAAGAGATAATTTATGAACAGCTCCATTTACTAGTTCATCTCTAACACTCTTCAGAGAGAGAGCATGTTGGTGCAGAAATATTACGAGTCAAACACAGTGATTGTGGCAGTGCCAGATGAACTGCGAGACGCGATCACAAAAATGTGGCAGAACCAAAAACTGCAGCAAGCTCTCACCGAACAGCGTGAACAACTGCAGCTTATGGAAGGCGCTAGAACGTAAAAACAGCTCCTAAACCAACGCAAAAAATACTATTCCCTTCTGCAGGTTTCTCAACAATCTGGAGCACATTTGTGCTGCAGACTATATTCCGTCGGTTCAAGATGTTCTGTTAGCCCGAGCTGCAACCACCGGCATAAATGAAGTCAACTTTACCTACCAAGACACCTTGTTCCGGTACTTAATGCAATCACTTAACGCTGTTTGTGGTACTGGCACCATGCATACTGTATATGGCGTCGGTGCCATATATAGTACCGGTACTAGGGTAGTGGCACCTTTTAAGGTACCGTCACCATATAAGGTACCATATGTGGTACGTTTGAGCACTGTGGTGGCACCATATAAGGTACCGGTACCGTGTAGTACCCCCACGTTCAGCCACTGTGATCATACATGCACATAGTAGACAGGGGGAGTTTGCGGGGGTTACCTCAGGCAACTCCCCCGAGACAGATCAACAGACCCCCCGACCCAAAAATACCAGTACTAGTAGTGGCTCCAGTACTAACAAGCTGGCTCAGAAATTACTAATGTTTAGCCTAAAATTAGCTTGAAAAGCCTTTGGAAACAGAATTAGGCATTTCAACTGCCCGATTTTTATGAGAAATCGGTGTTTTGGAAGCCCTTTTCATCATTTGTTTGCTTGTTTTTAGTCCTAAAACGCTATCTGGCAGCATAAAATAGCGATTTTTAGCGTCCCTTCTGAAAAAAACGTGCTAAAAACGCATTTCCAGGCGTTTTGGAGCCTTTTGAAATTTTGGACCCCCCTCTGGGCGAAACCCCCTCGACCCCCCACCTGAGGGAAAACCCCCTATCCCCTCCCCCAGGTCGGCCCGCAGCTCTTACATGCATGACTGTGATGGTGCCATATAAGGTACAGTACGTACCAGCACCATATATGGTACCCCTTCGTTCGAATTGGTAACTGTACCCGTACCATATATGGTACCATACGTATGTGGTATCGTCACCTTATATAGTGCCAGTACCACAATCGGCGTTAAATCACGCATTCCTTCAGTGCCTGACTGTATACATCAAAGATCTTAATTAAACTATAATTAACTTCCTCTAGAGTGTTCGACGTCGGCGGTCAGAAGTCAGAACGACGCAAATGGATCCATTGTTTCGATCAAGTGAATGCAGTCATTTTTATGGTGGCGCTGAGTGACTACGACCTCAATCTGAGAGAGGATCAGAATGTGGTAAGAGGAGTTTCGGGTTTCCACCGCTAGGGGACGACCAAAAATCGATAATCCAGAATCGCATGGTCGACTCGGTGGCACTGTTTGACGAGGTTTCCAACAGCAAATGGTTCACCAAGGCGGACATGGTGCTATTTTTGAACAAGCGCGACCTATTCGAGCAGAAAATTGCCAAAGCTTCGCTAAAGATTGCCTTTCCCGACTACAACGGTCGGAATAGTGTTTTCCCCTGTCTGGGTGAGACAAAAGTTTGCCTATTGCAGGCGCTCAGACGTGCAGTGACTGCATAGAATACATCAGAGAAAAGTTGTTGTCTGTTGTTCGACAGGCAGGCAAAACGGTGACCTGTCATGAAACCTGCGCTACTAACACTGACCAGGTTCAGATTGTTATCAATGATGTGATTGACTGCATCAAACGGGCCAATATGAAAATGTGCATGCCCACTTGAGTTGGACTACATTGGTCTTAATTATACCAAAGTGGACCAGTTTTGCGTTATCCCTTACTAGCAGAAGCTTTGGAGTAGTAGCCCACATAGAATCACGCTTTGCGTGCGGCTGTTTGTTAGCCATAAATGTGATTGGAAAATGAAAGTGCCAGTCACATGTCAATCACGCTTTTTTGTCAGACAATGCACAGTGCTGCATGCAATGCGTGATTGGCCAGTCACGCTTTTTTGAAAATTTCAGTGAATGCGCATTCAATGCGTGATTACCGTTTTTTAGGCACGCATTGCATGGCTCTATGGCCAGGCACGCAAAACATTTCTGCGTCTAAGAGTTATGCTGTATAAGTTTGGATTGAATTGACAGAACCAAACTGCTAATGCTGTGTGAAGGACGATGCGCATGCCTACCTAATTTTGATTATATCGTTTTCGTGCAAAGCGCAATTATACCAAAGTAGCCCACTACTAATATGCCTTTTCTCTAAAGATAATCAGTCTGCAACTCTGTTGAGTTTTTCTATTCTACTGTATCACATGACGATTGAACAGCTTATTTGTTTCGTTTTTATAGCTTATTGATACAGTTAATGCCAAAAGGGTCCCATGTTCATGGTACCATTATGTTATTATGTGCCTGACTTGACTATATATGTGTGCGTGCATGCGAAAGTTTATGATACAAATATACCGAAGTGGTCCGGTATTATATACAGGGTGCGTCAAAAAAAAACAACCCAGCAGATTTTTTGCTGTAGCAACCGCAAATCTCAACCGATTTGAATGAATCCTGCTTTAAATGAAAGATAAATAAATTCTTGAACGACTGGTGTAGCTTTTATTAAGATGCGTTGCTTAGTTCCTGAGATAATTGCTTTCAAAATCAAAACAGAGATTTTGGCAGTGCACAACAGAGATTAAAACAACCCAGCAGATTTTTTTACTGTAGCAGCCGCAAATCTCAACCGATTTCAGTGAGTCCTATTTTATATGAAAGATAAATTAATTCTTGAAAGTTTGGTGAAGCTTTTATTAAGATAGGATGCTTGGTTCCTGAGATAATTGCACTCAAAGTCAAAACAGATTTTGGCTATGAACAAGAGCGATTTTTATTATTCTGTTGCACTTCATAATAAAACCGATTCCTACTGCTCAAGGCTAACGTAACGAGGTTTCTCTGGTGCCAGACATGCTTGGTTACTTCATTTGTAAAAGTCTTGTTGCCCCTCAGCAGTAGGAATCCGTTTTGTTGCGAAGTGCAACGGAATCGCTCTTGTTCACTGCCAAAATCTCTGTTTTGAGTTTGAAGGAAAATATCTCAGGAACTAAGCATCGTATCTTAATAGGGCCTTCACCAGTCTTTCAAGAATTTATTTATCTTTCATTTAAAGTAGGATTCATTCAAATCGGTTGAGATTTGCGGTTGCTACAGCAAAAAATCTGCTGGGTTGTTTTTTTTTTGACACACCCTGTATATGCATATTACAACGTAGTGTTTACAAAGTCTGATAACGCATCTCGATATTTTCTAAGCTATGTTGCTGCTGTGCCATGGATAAACTACTAAGCTTGTTGTTTGTGGTTAGTTTGCTAGTACAGAGCGTTTTCTGTAAGGCTACTGTGACGGAGGAAACTAAAATTGAGGATTTGTTTCTATCCTACTTGATTGGAGTTTTCGATAACCAACGTCAAATCGATTTTGAGGCCATTGATGGTGGAGAAAAGCAACATCCCTATGCCTTACACATTAGTGGCGATATAACAAAAAGGATTATCAACCTTCCAAATACTGTGGAAGGCCGGTTTATTCTTGAGGAATCTTACTACACAACACTACCAGGCAGAACAACACCACGGCCGTATATTTTCTATATCACTCAAGCTAATGGTGTTGTGTCTTTAAAAGCCTATCACCTTGAGTATCACTCTGATCGATTGACCGCTTGGCCGGTTTTTGGGAAGAAAATTTCGGCCAAGAGCGTTTTTTGCTTGGCCGCCAACGGCCAAAGCTTGGCCCCAAACGGTCAAAGCTTGGCCTCAAACGGCCAAAGCTTGGCCTCAAACGGCCAAAGCCTGGCCGCGAACGGCCAACAGCTTGGCCGCAAAGCCTGAATTCTTGGCCGCAAACACCCCCTGATTGGCCGCGGACACCCATGCTTGGCCGCAAACACCCCTTGATTGGCCGCGGACACCCATGCTTGGCCGCAAACACCCCTTGATTGGCCGCAAACACCCCCTGCTTGGCCTCAAACACCCCCAGATTGGCCGCGGACAGCCCATGCCTGGCCGCAAAGACCCCCAGATTGGCCGCGGACACCCCCTGTCTGACCGCAAACACCCCCAGATTGGCCACCGACACCGCTGCCTGGCCGCAAAGTCCCCCAGATTGGCCGCCGACCACCCCTGGCTGGGCGCAAACACCCCCAGATTGGCCGCCGACACCCCCTGCCTGGCCGCAAACACCCCCAGATTGGCCGCCGACACCCCCTGCCTGGCCGCAAACACCCCCAGATTGGCCGCCGACCCCCCCTGCCTGGCCGCAAACACCCCCAGATTGGCCGCGGAAATCCCCGGTCTGGCCTCTAAACCATCGTGATTGGCGGATGAAACCCCAGATTGGCCGCCGACACCCCCTGCCTGGCCGCAAACACCCCCAGATTGGCCGCGGACATCCCCTGTCTGGCCGCAAACACATCCAGATTGGCGGCGGACACCCCAGATTGGCCGCCGACACCCCCTGCCTGGCCGCCAACACCCCCAGATTGGCCCCGGACAACCCCTCCCTGGACGCAAACACCACCCGATTGGCCGCCGACACCCCCTTCTTGGCCTCAAACACCACCATATTGTGCGCCGTCACCCCCTGCGTGGCCGCTAACACCCCCAGATTGGGCGCGGACATCCCCTGCCTGGCCGCAAAGACCCCCAGATTGGCCGCGGACACCCCCTGTCTGTCCGCAAACACCCCCAGATTGTCCACGGACACCCCTTCCTGGCCTCAAACAACACCATATTGGCCGCAGACAACCCCTGCCTGGCCGCAAACACCCCCAGATTGGCCGCCGACACCCCCTGCCACACCGCCCAACAATGTCTGGCCGCAAACACATCCAGATTGGCGGCGGACACCCCAGATTGGCCGCCGACACCCCCTGCCTGGCCGCAAACACCCCCAGATTGGCCGCGGACATCCCCTGTCTGGCCGCAAACACCCCCAGATTGGCCGCGGACATCCCTGCCTGGCCCCAAACACCTCCAGATTGGCCGCCGACACCCTGCCTGGCCGCAAACACCCCCTGATTGACCGCAAACACCCTCTGATTGGCCGCAAACACCCCAGATTGGCCGCGGACATCCCCTGTCTGGCCGCAAACACCCCATGTCTGGCCGCAAAACACCCCCAGATTAGCCGCCGACACCCCCTGCCTGGCCGGCAAAAACATCCCCAGATTGACCACACACCCTCTGGTTGGCTGCGGACAATCTGGAGGTGTTTGGGGCCAGGCAGGTGTCCGGGGCCAATCTGG